>JAVHNF010045661.1:0-12765 GCA_034783455.1 Micropsitta finschii
TTTTCATCATCTGAATTATACCAATTGCAAAAGCATCTTCTTTTCCTTAGACAATGCTATCTCTTAAATGCTCAACACAGGGTGCCAGCTATCCCTATTCTGCCTTGTCAAGCCATCTAGAGTAACTCAAGGAAATTGCTCTGAGGATCTAGCTGTTAATGTCAGGAAGTTCTGATGATGGGAGACATATGCAATAGGTTGTATTGGCACAGTAAAAATAATACAAATCTAGGCAAATTTGTTAACATCAGCACAGTGAGTCCTAATGCAGGGTGTACCAGTGGTTACTTACTTGAGCAGGACAAGCCCAAGCCTAAGAAATTAGAAGCATGGATCTAAGTGCACTTCCTGAATACTCCTATATCAGTATCATGCTGTGTTTTGGTTGGCTCTCATCAGGCAATATTTTATCTTACATTTGTATTTCGTATGCTGCATGTTGCATTGCTCTTTGTGGAAAGCAAGGTTTCCTAGGTCTTGCTCAGATTCTTTTACCAAATTCTTTGACAGAGGTTCTGACTTTTTTCTAATACAGAGTATTTCATAGAAAGATACTGGGCTTTTTTTCAGGACTGAAACTCTATTCAGCTTTAAGAAACATTCATTTGGAACATTTCCCGTGTCACCTTGCAGTTTTTAGTCAAAGCCATACACAAGGAAGAACTTGTAAAGATTATGAAGAACTTGTTGGTATGGAGAATTACCTGAGATGGGAGAGAGACAAATTCGGCTTGCTTTGTTATCAGCTCCTAGGCTTCTGGTCGTCAGAAGCAGAAGGAAATAATACAGGAAGGATGGCTCTATAAATGCTGAGCCTTGCTGCCATCAAGCACATGAGCCAGGTCGTTAGTCTGGTCAAAGAGGGCCTGGTGGAGGCTTGTGGTCTGTCTTTTTCACGGAAGAGTTTCACAGTGGGGAGGGGGGTATGGTGTGTATGTCTTCCAGAACAGGAACATCTTTGAAATCTTGAAAATTTCAGTGGGCTGTAAGTTTCTTCCTGCATTCTTCACTATTGTAAGCAGGAATTAAAAAAAAAAAAATATATTGCTGAAAGTCTAGAAGATGTAGAAGGGCTATGATTAAGCAGGGAAGATGTTCTCTACATAACAGGAAAAATATGTTGCTGTAGTTATCACTGACATCAATTCTGCCCAGTTAGCTAATAAACATATACATATAACTGAACAGACTTTAAGCTTGGTATCATGTAAGACAATGCTGATTCATCATGTTCTAATAATGAGATACTCCTAGGTATGTTATATAAAAACCACATAAATGCCGGTTAGGTTTTCAATTCACTGTTAGTTATTATAAACAAATTCAAGTATTTAGCCAACTTTTTGGATTCTGCTAAATTGAAAGAATGGAGTGTGATATAAAATTTCTCTTCCAGTATACCTGTATCTCAGGGACACATGATCATTTCCGTATGAAGCAGTCTCTATTGTATTTAAACATATAGTTAGAACATTTTTTTTAAATGTAAAACAAAAATACGTTACACCCTGGATGCTTTTGCTGTATTGTCAGTGTAAATGCCAGATGCGGTCCTGGCAGCACAGACGCTACCTGTGCCGCCACTTCCCACAGACAGGAGACCTAAGAATCCCTGAGCACCACTTTCAGGTCCAGAGCTCCTTCCTCAAGCCCATTGCAATAAAGTAGCTGGATTTTGAAAGAGTGATGAAGTGGGAAATCTTAAAGTACCCAGTATGAGGAAGAACGTCATAACAAGGTTGACTTTCTTTCCATGTCATGTGGGACTCCCCAGCTCAGACAGGTACAGCAGGGACTACAAATATTCTTGTAACTAAAATTCAGCTACTGTTTCAAATTAGCAGCCACTCCTGGGAAAGTGTGAGTGCGTTAATTATAATGTATTAAGAGTTTTCAGTGATAAATGGTGTCCTGGGTTGGGCTGTAAGAATTATTTTTCTCCTTCTTAGTAGCTGGTGCAGTGCTGTGTTTTTGGCTTTAGTCTGAGAATAATCCTGATAACACACTGATGTTTTTAGTTGTTGTTAAGTAGTGCTTACCCTGATAGAGGACTTTTCAGTTTCATGCTCTGCCAGTGAGGAGGGGAATGGGAAGTTGGGAGGAAGCAGAGACAGGACACCTGACCCAAACTGGCCAAAGGGGCATTCCATACCACAGCATGTCATGTCCAGCATATAAACTGAGGGTAGTTACCCAGAAGGCCCAGACTGCTGCCCAAGGCAAGATGGGTATCAGTCAGCGAGTGGTGAGCAGTTGTATTGTGCATCTCTTGTGTTTACTGTTTTCCTTTTGTTACTTAACTCCTTTTAGTTTTATGTTCTCTCCCCTTGTATTTGCTATCAGGCTGTTATACTAAACAAAAGTAGTATGGAGGACAAGATTTCCTTTCCTCTTTTGCAATGGCAATTCTGAACATGCTTACTGAGCTGTCTTTTATTTTTATACTCTTAAAATTTATTATGAACCAGTGTTTACTGTAATTGAATACATTAACTTGGGGAAAGGCAGGGAGAGACAGAACTCTCTAAACTCATACTATATACAACACACAAAATGCCAGTTTTACCTACAAACAGGGACAACACTTTCTGGAAAGACAAGCCTGTTCAAAACATACAAGCAGAATATTTATAAGTAATCACCTTTCTTTATACTCCTTCTCTGTTCATTCATTGCAGGTAGGAAGGCATGCAGCATTCCTAAGCATGAGGCTTACAGCAACACTTCTTCCAGGAAGGAGAACATAGGAACACCTCTATAAAACACCCTGCCAATAGTCTTATACAAATATCACAGTGAAGTAAATGAGGTTACTTCACTGCTGAGTTGCTGACCAGACAGACATGCATCTGTTTGCACATAATCTGTGAGGAGCTACTTGTTTCCGAAGAAGCTATTTTAAAATACCCATGTTCAGTAAGGTGGGGATTTAGTAAACAGAAAAGCACTGAAACTTGATCAAAATTATTTATACATACATAATATGCTTACACACAGGACCGAAATAAAATGGACAAGGCACCATACACCTGGAGAAGGAAGTGTTGCTTTTACCTTCTCACGCTTAAAATACAGCCTATCAAACGGGAATTCAGAAAAACGTCTTTTGGGGCCAGCATTGGAAGAAGAATGCAAGAGACAGAAAAGGTCAGATTTAAGAGGTGTATCGAACATAAACAAAACTATTTCATTACAAACGCAAACAAAACTTTTTCACTACAAACACCAAAATGCCTGCAAGTCTACAAAAAAAACCCAACCCAAACCAAAACCCCAACACAACAACATTACAAGCACTCCTCAGTAAACTGCCTGTATAGCACTTTATCCTGGCAGTTACATATTTCAAAAGGAAAGGACATGTAAATCAGGAGGAGGGAAGGGGAATTTTCCAGTATTCATCTGAAAACATACAAGGAGAGCTTGCCTGCCTTTCAAGTTTCAGCTTGTGGCTAGCATTTGTTTAACATGTGTCATGTCTCCAAGGTATTCACAGCAGTGAATATTCAACCATGGTCAGTCTAATACTGTTTAATATCTTAAAAAAGTAGAAATAACTTTTTGAATTGTTTGGACAATGACAAGGAAATAATATGAGTAATGGAGACTGAAAGAACTGATGAGTTTTCAAATGCTTTTCATCTCAACAACAAATGAAACCAGACACACACAGCCTCAAACACCTGCACAGTATTGAGCTTTTCTCAGCACTGTAAGTCTTCATTCACTGTTTTTTGAATATATAAACATGCTTATACAACTCAGTTGGTACAGTACTGCCTACAGCTTTTTTTTTCTAGAAGGTCTGAACAGAATTAGTCTCTTAATTCTCCCAAGAGCCAAGTTCCCCTTATCACTACTGTGATCAAAACACATGCAGTATTTCCTTAGAAAATGTACCTTAAGGCTTAGTGAATCTCTTTCTACTACTATCATAAAGAAATATAGCACCAATTAGTTCTCTTATCTGCTAGTTTGCTCCTTTTGAAGTTAATAATAGAATCAATGAACAATTTTGCAGATGTTCCTAGCTTCAAGGTGGAAGTTACCTAAGGAAGAGACCTTCAAAACCTGAGGAAATTGACTCAAAAGAACAGCCTATTGCGACACTGTACCTCTCCATCACTTATCTGCAACGAATTATTATGGAAGAAGGCTACTTTGGAAAACAGCTTGGAAACTTCCTGTGATTGTCTACCTTTTCCCTGTTCTTTCCCTGCTCCTCACCCCTCTTTTCATGATGCATGCACAGACTTGCACTCTGGAGACACAGATCAGCTGTCTACTGAAAAGACAAGGTAACAGACAGGCCAAAGTTAAAACCTTACTTTAGAGATGACAGTACCACAAATCAGCTGCAGAGGTATGATGCATAACCCTAATTTAAAAGCCTTTTAAAATCTGGGACAGATCAACTAATTTAGTAACTAAGTTTTCAAACAAGGTTTTGTATTCTTGTATTATTTGGGGGTTTTGACCCTCATGGACCCATATTAGTGTATTTCATTAAGCAAAAAATTAACAGCATACTGTTTGCTGTTTTCAGAACTTCTGAGGTTATGTATGGATGATTACTATTAGAGTATACATTTTAAAAATTATGTTTACCTGGACCAGTTCACAGCTAAAGACAAAACATATGTACTATATAGATGGAAGACTAAAAGACATATAAGATACAATGGCAACTGTTTTAATGATAAAGCATACAATACTAATATAAAACAAAGTATGTGATTCTCTTTTAAAGCTGAACACTTGAGACTTAAGAACACATGCTCAGACATTGTCAAAAAGAATGTGAGAAAGGCATATTCAAAACCTTTCTAATTCAAAAATATTACTGAACGATGACGGAAATTCAATTTTTATAAAACATTCTAGCTATAAGGCTGCTATCAGGAAGCCAAAGAGATGTAACTCGGGTCAAGAAAAGCACATCAAAACTATTATGCAATATTCTACCACTGACACTTGATTATATAAGAGAGCCAAGCAGAGTTCTTTTCATCCTTACACAGAAAAGGAAAAATCAAAAGCAAAAATGATTGTACCCCAGTGATGTGGACAGTTCACTGCAAGATGACAGGAGGAAGCCTGACCTCTGGCTCCTGTCCCAGAAACTATGCTCGTATTTTGCACTGAAATATTTTCTGGTGTACTACAACCCCTAGTAATCCACAACTGCTTAAGAGTCAAGTACCTGTATTACTTCTCCCAGAAGAACTCAGTGTACGTGTATTAAAATGAGATGGTACCCAAATTATCTTTACTGTAAGCTCTCTGCAGCAACCAGCTGAATGTTACTGCATTTTGGTTGCATTTTAGCTTTGTTTCACATGTTGAGAAAGTTACGTATGACTATGCAATAATTTGAAAGCACTCAGCTATTTAAAATACATTTGGGAACCACCAAGATGTAAGACACAAAATGGTGATTCGAAGTAGCGAAGTACGTGAACACAAGAACAAGCTTAGTATATAATAAACAAGACAGCTAGGCCTCTATTCGAAACTATTTCTAAGGTTAATTAAAAGCTGAAAAGGCAAGTAAAATCAAACAGTAGAAATCCTCATCAACAAAAGCCACTGCAGAAGTTGCATCTGTATTCAGCACACCAGCCATTTGCAAATTGCAAATTGGATGCAAAATAGAACAATGATTCAAAATACATTGCGTGTTAATCAGAAGGTATCACAGACATAAATGAACTCCCTTACAAAACCTATGGTCAGCTCCCACCTTGATCCCTACAAGTTAATCAGTTATTGCCTACACTTTCATGAACCTATTTTAAAAGTACACTTTCTATCAAGTGACCAAGACATGCACTGATCAGATGCTATGGAACAGAAAAAGAGTTTGACACGTAAAACAAGACAAGCACCTTCTGTAGCAACTAGCATAAAAACTCAGGAAAACTTTTTCATTTAGCTACTTCAGAATGCATCTGTATTTTAACTACAAAAATATGATGTTGACTTACCAGGTTAAAAAAAAAATAATAAAATCCCTGCCTGCTGATGGGTATCACTGCCCCACAGTGGTGCACTTCTAAGCAGACACGGCCCTAGATATAGTAGTGCTTTGGGCTAATATTACTGTTAACATCTGCAATACTGGCCTTGGACCTCATTTTGAAGAACCCTGAAGAGCTAATCCAAGCCTGCTGCAACTCTGTTCCTTTGCTCCCTGAGTCAAGGAGATGTGGCTACCTACCTACACAGCCTCTCTACTCCAGCAGAGAAGTGGGCTTCAGGGCTCCTCCTCTCCTGCCAAGAGCTGCAGTGGGGCAGAACTGCTACATGTAGGCAGTTCCTGGGGAAGGCCTCATGACCAGAGGGAATGCCAGTAGAGAGGAAAACAAGAGGGACTCCAATGTCGCTGGGGAAAACAAAAGGGTCCCCAATGTCTAAAACATAGTGATGGATTCTGTGGTGGAGACTGCACTGTAAAGCCCCTTATGGAGTCACAGAATTCCTAGGGTTAAAATGGACTTCTGGAAATCATCTAGTCCAACCCCCTTCCCTTCCCAGCAACATCCTATCCACCAGAGCTGCAGCAATAACAAGGAAGACTGTTTCTATTCACAGTCCTGAAACTCCATTAGCATCTCCTAGTCCAGTAAAGTATGCATGTGCACACATACACATAGAGGTTACTTTTACTGAAAAGCACTGACTATTAACCTACCCCATTTACTCTCCTTTGCCACACTAAAAAGGAAAAAAATACAAACCAAACCAATAGCAAAAAAAACTCCTCTGCAACTTCCAACAGCTCCAAACTGAGTAAGCTGCTCTTTGTGAGCTTATTAGTATTAATTATCCTAAGCTAATCACAGTGAACAAGCCATAACCTGTCAAGAAGGTCTGTCAAAATGATTTCACATAACACTGGATTCTTGTGAGGAAACAAGAGGTACCCAAGTAACAGTGGAAAACTATCCTCCACAGTTTCTCCAAGGAAAGTATAGCTACCACATCCAATATACAACTCAACTCAGTTATCGCAGAACATCTTGCTACACCAAACCCTTCAAGTCTCTCCACCTTCGACACTAAAAAAGAAAACTGCCAAAATGAAAATTCTGCATTACAATTTACCAAGTTTATTTTTTTGTTTTGCTTTGGTTTGCATGTTTCTTTTTCATTGGGCTTTTTGGGTGTTTTCTTTGGTTTCTTTCCCCCCCCAGCATCACAGTACCAAAACCCTTTCATATCCTAACCACACAGAAAAGCAACAGTCAAATCTGGAAAACCCCTATTTCTGAAACATGTTGGTGCCATCACTAGTCCTCCATCGATTTACAGGGATTAAAACATTTCTCCACTATGAAAACTAGAATTCTGATTCCAGTG
Organism: Micropsitta finschii; assembly: GCA_034783455.1. Lineage (NCBI taxonomy): Eukaryota > Metazoa > Chordata > Aves > Psittaciformes > Psittacidae > Micropsitta > Micropsitta finschii. Next base: position 7,363 of record JAVHNF010045661.1, read on the forward strand.
AATGCAAGGTATCACATAGCTGGCCATCATTTCCACAATGAATACAAGCTTTCCAAACTTTACATGATAAAAGTGACAAAAATCATGTCAATCTGGAATATGTAATACATAGGTAGATACACACAAGTATGAACATAAACATTCTCACAGAAGACATGTAAGTAACTATTCAACATTACTTGCAACAATGAAAACCGAATGCTGTCATGGTTTGCTGGATTCCACACTGCATGGATCCTATCATCTGCATGATCATTCTTCAGTATATTTAACTAATGGGATTTAAACACTTGTTACTAGTGATGTTACTAGTGGTTACCACCAATGCCAGCAACATCAAAGACTTTCGGTCCACCTGCAGATGGATTTCCTTGCCTTAAACTAATATAGCCATGCATGTTAGATAATCACTAATGTTTCAGTTTTATTCCCTAGCCACTTAAGAATTACTGTTTTCCAAATCTGGGGGATGTTAGGGGAAGGGAGAGGAAGAAAGAGAGAAGGAAGACATCAGGAAAAAATAAGTAAAACTTTGGTCCTATGTTACAGTTTATTTCACAGTAAGCCAGGGCTCCACATGTATCATGCTAAACACTTCAGGAGACAATGAAAATTGTCTAGTGCAACACTTCCAAAGAATCACAAAAGCCAGTGCTTAACGTCATGATTAAGCATTTACAACATACAAAAGAAACCAACCCAACAAACCCCCTATATATCCTTACTGTACCACCAGAGCAACAAGAGAAGGCAAGCCTTCTTTCTTCACAGATCTGTGCCATGGAACATAAAATATTCTACCAATTTCTCAAATATTCATGTCTGCTGACAGGCAGTATAATGGAAAAGTTTAGTAAGATTTTGACTGCAGTAATATTCCTGGCTGTGCAGGAATGTCCATCTGCCACAATTAAAAAAAGCACTGTGTCTCTCTCCAATTCACAACCTGGATGTGTAAGCACTTCTACTGCAGTCACAGACAGCGATGCCAGAATATTTAATATTACACTACTTGTGAAGAAAGCTAAATGACAACAAAACCCTGCTTAAAGAACAGAAAACAAACACAGAAGAATCAAGTCAGAAAAGCAGTTAAAACTTTGACAGCAGTGTATGTCCCAGCAACAAGTCAGTGGAGAAGAAACAGAAGCAAAACTGGATCTTTTGTTACAATGACTGAAAAGACCATATATTTACTGACTTATGAAAAATTCTCCTAAAATTAAGGTGTCAGGCTTTGTTGATGTTGCTTGGTTTTGTTTTGTTGCTTAGGTTTGTTGGGTTTTTTTTGGTTCTGTTTTGGTTTGTTGTTTGGGTTGGTTTTTTTTGTTGTTCATTTGTTTAAATTCAAGCACATATTTGTGCCTTGGATACATCTGAGCATCCAAAAGAATATTCAGTAGGTCTGAAATCCTGTGTACTTCAAGACAATTCCACCTCTATCTACCTAGAGCACTTTAACACAACTAGCTCTACAGAAGGGTTTAAATAGGCTTGACATGACACCGAGTGTGATCACAAATGAAGTATGGCTAGATTCTGTATTGCCTATTGGGTTTTTTTGGCACACATTACTTTTCTATAACCTTGTGTTAAAAGTGCTTACTGTCTATCTTGTAAGATTATGCATGCTTCTGAGTGCATAGTGAGCAACCCATTAAAATGCTTTCATCATGATTTCACTCTGTTCTTGCCATAATTCTAGGCAGGCACAGCACCTTGCCGTTACAGGTAGAGCCAAACACTAATCCTTTTAATTACAGGAAGGCACCACATGGCAGCCTTCCAAGTACTCTTTTCTTTTCCCTACCTGATAAACCCTGTGTTTATCAGTACCCCAGGACTGATCCTCCTTCCCATCACTTCTGCGAAGACTATTAGCACTCTTTATGCCTTGTTGCTGAGAACACCACCAAAAAAAGTCATCAACAGTTTCTTCCAGTATCTCCTCTTTAATACAACTAATAACTATGGCAGTTCATTAAAACTATAAGGTGGCTGGGGAAGGGTGTTCATTTTGGATGGGGAAGGGTGTTCTGATTTGTGAGAGATGCAAATTGAATTACCCCTCAAGTCTGTGAAAAGTAAAGTAAACATACCCTACTTTTTTTACAGCAAGAGGAATCTTGGTACAAGGGTTTTTACCAAATGCTAAAACGTAACATACCTAATCCTAATGTAGGAATGGCAGATAAGTACTCCAGTGCCACAGCACTCACATTCACAGAGAATCACTGCCTTGCAGTTACAATTTACATAAGCCCCCAGGACTGTCTCAGTCTAAAGCAAAACATGCATATACTGTGACTAATTATTTAACAGTTCCTCTACTGCTTCTGTCCTATTTCTGTGAAGAAGCTGTCTTGAGACAAGAGAAATATGCATGGAAGAATCAGAGCCAATCAAATTCTTATCATGCTGCCCCTGGAGACACCACAGCCCAGCAGAATGCCAACCAGAGCTCTCCCCTCTACCTCCCTATAATAGTCAGTGAGACTGCTCTAATCCCACAGCAGTACTGAAGCAAGACCAAACCATGCATATTCTTCTATGCCAACAGAGACACTCAGTAAGTGTTCTGCAATCAAAAAAATAAAAACCAAACAGAAAGCCACGCACCACCTCCCAGAACACTCTGAGACCATAACTGACTTTATATATAATTAAACTAAATAAGCCAAATATGTTAATCACAAAATATCAAGACAAATAAATATTGTCAAAAAACACACTGACAACTTACTGTGCTGCTGAACAGTTACCTTTTAATGTCCAGCCTAAGGAAAAGGTATATAGTACCAATTACATTACGACCAGCTAAACCACTTAAGAAAACTTATTAATGAAGCAAAACTACTTAAACTGCTATCTAAGCCTGTACACAGAATCACTGAATCATTAGGGTTGGAGAGTACAAACTTTCCCAATATGGAAAACATCATTAAGGGAGCTGGCTGTTCAAACTCAGTTACCAACTAAGTCCTACCAGCTCCAAGTATTGGCCCTGGACTAGCACAGACTGGTAACACTGTAAGGTGACATATCCTACTAAATATGTTTAAAACACAGAAGGTTGCTTCATCTCCACATTTTTAAAGAAGTGACAAGCTATTTCTAACATGCCCGCAGTCTCTGCGCTCTTCAGATTCATGACAAACAGACTTCTGCAATCCATACACCCATTCACCCAGCCCACGCACTTGAGGAAACCTGCCTGTACAGAAAATCACTGGAGAACAGCACAGTGGAAATTTCCTTTCCTTTGCTATTCAACTGGCAGAGTAGCTCACAAGCTCCTATTTCCATCTGAATGGAGAAGAACTCATGTCAGAGCTAGGGCCCTCTCTTGACAGGCCAGAGACATTGGCACAGTTAAGAAAGCAAACCCCATGCATAGTCTGCTTAAGGCTCCTCCTCACTATTTCAACATTAGTATTCATTGAGATTGTGTCAAGGCCAAGGATGTATTGGCCTGTTCCTTTATGCCATGCTGAGATTCTTGTTGGTTTTGTAAGCACAACTATTAAGTATCCTAACTACATCCAAGTTTTGGGAGGAGACACTAAATTTTCTTAAGTCAGTAAATATGTCTCATGAGGACTGAAGAAACATCCTAATATTAAGCATTTATACAACTGTTTAATATAAGAAAACATACTCAGAAAATCCAAATATTTTTATTGGAAGCAACAAGATTATGATAACATGCTTTCCAGCTCAGAGGAAAGCGATGGGAAGACTACCTGAAAATAGGAAAACAAACACTGCCTTCACAAGCTTTACTGGAGAACCTTCACTTATAAGCTTCACTTCAGAAAAATAAAAGGCCCAGAAGCCTTTCACTGGAATAAATTTAGCACGATGACGCACAACGACACACAATGATCAGTCTTGTAGATTATCTGTAACTGGGGCTCAAACTTTTGGGGGTTTTTGGTTGTTTTGGGTGGGGTTTTTTTGCTTTTCTTCTCTGATCCGCAGCTACCGTCTAGAAGTACAAAGGCAATTCGCGCTCATTCATTCTCGATTTCCTGCGATGCTGGAAAGCGCGGGGGGTGGGGGGTAAGAAATGGATGGAGAAGAGGAGCTGCACTGATACGCACGCAGGCTGCTATCCTCCAGGAGAGATAAGCGCGGGGCGGGAGCCGGCCCCACACCTCCACGGCGGAAGCCCGTCACCCCCGCACCGCGGCGGCCCTGGAGACCCTCCCCGAGAGCACACCCCCCTCCCCCCCCGTCCCTCGGCGGATCGCGGAGGAGGAGCCTGCGGCCCAGTGCGCTGCATTTGCGTACTGAGGCGGGAGGGTGAGTCAGCTCGGGACGCGCTCCCGCAAACTGCTTTTCCTCCCCCGGTCCCCACCTGCTCTGCGCGGCGCTGCCCCCCTCCCGCTGCCACAGCACGGAGCTATTTTTAGACCGGCGGGCGGTGGCGGTTGTAACCGTTGCCGGGGCGCGTGCGCCGCGGCCTCGCGAGCTGCCTCACCTGGCCGCCGCGGCCCCCGCATACCCCGTGGGCCCCGCTACTGCAGCCGCCCGTCGTCCGCCTCAGGCCTCGTCACCGTCCGCTGCCTCCCCTCGCCTTCGCCGGCGGCCTCGGGGCGGCTCGCCACTCGCCCTTTCCCGCCCGCCGCCCGCGAGAGCCCTTACCCCAGCTCTTCGCCGTGCGCCCCAGGAACTCGCCGCTGTTGGGGTTGTAGATGAACTGCCGCCACTCGGTCATACTCTGGCGGAAGGGCTTCTTCGCTTCCTTAGACATGGCGAGGCGAGAAGCGGCTGCGTCGCGCTCCGCGGCGGCAAAGCCTCCCAAGGCACAGAGAGCCGCAGCGACCGCCCGCTTCCAACTGCTAAGTAACCGCCGGCGGGGCAGCGCTCGCGCAAGGACCTAGCCTCCCCACCTCCGCGCGAGGCGGGACCCTCCGCGACATCGTTCCGCCCTCGCCAGCCAATCCTGGCCCGCCGCGCGCCTGCCCCCTGGCGGACAGCGGCCGCGAGACTGCGACGCGGGGGCCTGCTGGCACGCGGCCCTGCGTGGAGCCCACCCGGCGCGCGGCGGTGGTCGGGGCCGGGGGAGTGCAGGGGCGGCGGGCACCCGGCGGTCTCACTGCCCCCACGCGGGGAAGAGGGGTCTGGAGGTCGGTACAGGGCAGAGGGGAACGGCTTTGGCGCCTTGACGGCGTTTCTGAAATGCTTCGGGCCGGCAGCGTGCGGCTGCGGCCGGCGGAGGCGAGACATCGCCATCTCTGGAGAGAGAGAGGAGAGGTGCCGATCGCGCCCTAAATGGCACCTGCGCTCCCCCCTCTCCGCCCCCCACATAACAACACAGCCCCAGACCAGTGCAGGGAGGTTTCTGCTCACCCCAAGGGCACCATCCAAGGGGTGCTGGTGCGGGGGGCTCACAAACAC
>JAVHNF010045667.1:3925-17905 GCA_034783455.1 Micropsitta finschii
GGAGGTAGGTTGAGTGCCCAAATCTTATTCATTTTAATGACAAATCCCTCACATGGAGGCTTGGAAATGCTCAGCTTTAATGCAATTCACCTCCCTCTGCTGCAGCTTGGCTTTGCTGTACAGGGTTTGTCTCTGCTTCCCCTGCGTAGTGACAGACCCTATAGATCTGCTCCAAACCTGCTGTGCCCAGGTACCATTGTGTATGGATTTATGAGCTGAGGGCAGTGCTACCACAGCGATCTCCATGCTCCTTAATCAGTATCACTGACCTTTCTTTTCTCCATTACTCTCAGCATCACTTTTTTCCTAGCTTAATTTGCATAGGTTTCATGATATCCATGTTTTTTGCTTTGTCCCTGTTATCCCATTACCCTGGATAATCAAAGCTGGCTGTAATAGAAACAGCAGAAACAATTTGCTTACCCTCCTATTACAAGATATTCCCTCTACTAAGTCTGAGAATACCTGCAGTTCTGTGGTAATGCTAATTAGCTGTGCATACATATCGAAAGTAAAGCAAATGACACCAGGATCCTTTGGGATGGTGGGGATTAAAGAAAGATAAGATATTATTCTCCTCTTTCTCTGTGCTTCAGCGTCCCTACCCTCAGTGGAAATGGCTTTGTACTTATAGAATAAAATGTAATGCATGGTAGTGGGAGCCACACTGACTCTGCAGAGAGGTGGAGCTGAAAGGAGCAGATTTCCCTCCTGGCAAACCCACTATGAAAGCAGTGATCCTCCCCGATGTCTTGCACCTTGTCCCTATTCCCAGTGGGATAGGATGGGACAGTCTTTACCCTGTGCTGGTTCCCAGGCCTCAGAGCCTGGTGGTGCTGGGCAGGGTGGTGCACGAGCACTGATTTGTTGAGGCAGCAGCTATCCCGCTGAGCATCATATGAGTGGAAAACCTCCTGTCCAGTCTCAGGGGCTGGTTGAAATAGTGGCTGTAAATGTGGATGCCCTCTGCAGTGCCAGGTGCCTGCTGTTGGAAGTGGCTATTTTGTCCGTCAGGATGCTTACCTATCCTTCCTGCATCTTGGGCAGCTGACACAGCAGCAGTTTCAGAGCAGGCAAAAGTCTTGGGGAAAATAAGGAAGACAGTAATGAGAGAAGGAAAATCATCAGAAGAGGGCATATGCAGTGGCAGGACACATTGCTGTACTGTCCCAGCCACCCCTCTTCATTCTGCACTGTGCAGCACCACAGGCTCTGCCTCACCACAGCTTATCCTTGAGGATACATGGGGCAATCTCCCACCATCTGTGTGCAATATCCTCTAATAAGTCTTGCAAGAGGCTTTCTCCTGAGCGTCAGCCAAATGAAGAGTGATCTATGCATGCATGGAGGACTATCAGAGCTCTCCATGCAGGAGCAATCCCACTCAAGTCCACCCAGCAGCTCCTCACTGAGCTCCCCAGCTCCTCTGCCAGCAGCATGGACACACACCTTCAATGCACCCCGATGGAGCATCTGGGACTGGCCCTGGAGCCACAAGCACAGACACAGTGTGTCCCCAGGTCTGGACCTTGTGCTTCTGCCACTGTCCTTGGGACAAAAGCTCCAGGAGGCTGGTTAGACAGCCCTGGCTCTGCCTCCAGCCCCTGAAATTGAGGAAGTCATTATTTATCTGCACCGTCATAATCACTGTACCTTTGATGCAATACTCATGTTTGGGATTTCACCACATCTCTCACCCTCCAGGGCTGTCGAGGAGCTTTATGCAGCCATGACTTAGAGGCAGGCGTTAGTGGAGAGTCTGTAGACGCGCCCAGCAGCTGTCATGTGGAGGGTATAAATAATATATATGCACCTATACAGGCGTGCCCTATGAGCTCAGGACTTTCCCTTCCTGAATGGTACAAGCTCCTTTAAAGGATCCCTGCTTCATGCCCGACCATGGCTCTGACCATGCCAGAAGGCTCAGAATACACAGACATCCTCCACATCTGTCTGAGGATTACAGGGATGGGCAATAAAAGGACTGATAGTGGTGAGGACTTGGTACTGCACGTCCCTCCTTGCCTGCTTAGAGCAGTGTAGTAACTCCTTCCCTGTCTCTGAAGCCTTCACTGTTATTGCTCACCATCATTTCTGTGTGCAGTTTTAAGACTATAGGTACCCAAGTGCCTTGCTCTTCTCACAAGCCTTATGGTCAGTAAGATGCTTTGAAGCTATGCCCATGGTATTCATCCTTTAAAGCCACCCAGGTGCAGGTTGTTGGTACAAAGCTGAAAAGGGTTTTTAAGGTGCTTGGGTGCTAGCCAAAGAGATTTGCTGGTGCAGTCAGGGCCCAAGCAGCTGCATACCAAGGGGCTGAACAGAGCCGTGCTGTGTCTTGTGCTGCAAAGATGCAGGTGCATCATCCCAGCAGAGAGCTCAGCCCCAAAATACCTGAACCTCAGCAGAAGAAGCAGGGAGACTCAGATTTGAGTGCTGGCTGATGTCAGCCCTGAAATCAAGCCCTTTGTCTTATTGCCAGTCATCTGAGACAGTTTGGTTCCGATCAGGCAGCGGAAGCTTTAATTGTAAGAGTGTGTTTAAAAATGAAAATATATAACATGAGTTTGACTCATAGGAAGAGGTGCTTGGGATTGGAGATGGGACAGTGTGTCACTGTGGGCACTGGGAATTTCTTATTGGTTTTACTTAGATGAGGCAAGGTGAACTTCCTATTAACTTCCCTGAGAGAGCTTATAATGATTTGACCCTTAAAATTAAAGATCTGGAACTAAGCTGACTCCAGCACAGCCTCCGCAGCACGCTGAAACAGCCAGGAGCTTTCAACAGCAATTGCACTCAGTGTTGTTATGTCTCTCCAACTCCTGACGTTATTTGGAGTTAAAAACCCAAACAAACAGGCAAAGGTTGAATTCGTGGGCTTTGTTTCTCTGCAGTTCAAAGGATGCTACAGCCTGGATTTTAATTGGCACCGTGTTCTCCCGACTGGTACCCGGGGCAGTCCTGAAGATTGACACGCAGCCAGGCAGGCAGAACAGCAGCCATGGGGGAAGGCTGTTTGAAGTGCTGGGTGCCTGCCACCCGTCTGCAGGTACTCAGGGGTTTCCTCAGCACCATTGCACTGATCTGGGGGCAGAGGAGTGTTGCTTCATTTCTGATCATTAATGCAATGGTCTGTTCTCTGTTTTCCTTCCACTGATCTCTGTGCACAGTCCAGAGGGAGCCACACATTGAGTGGCTTGTGCTGGAGATCACAGCACACAGATAATGAAGCTGTTTTCTTACCCTTTGTGTTTTCTGACAGTGCAGCTCAGCCTGGTCTCACACTTCTGCCTGGTGCCAGGTCTGGAGCCTGCAGGAGGCAGTGGGAGGCAGATGCTCTGCAAGCTGATGGCAGTGTAAGGCTGCGTGCCCCCATGGAGAGAAGCAGGAATAGCTCAGGCTTCGGACACTCTCAGCTTAACTCCAACACCTTGGCCAAATGGAAGCTGTCAGTGCTGACATGCAGACCTGCTCCGGTGTGTGGAGTGCAGGAAGCTGCTGGGATGGACGGGGTATCACGGGGGCTGTGAGCTACTCTAACAGTTGAGGGGTGGTCTTTGCTAGGGTCAGAGCTAGGACAGTCCCCACTCTCCACCAGGGAGGCTGAGGCACTGTGCAGTGATGCACGAAGCACAGTCTTGTTCCAAGCACAGGTGGGATGGGGAGCAGAGTGACCTGCTTTGATAAGCACAATCATCTTCCATCTTCCTAACAGGGCTTGGGGGTTTCAAATCCCTTCTTGATCGAGATCTAACAACAGCATCTTTCCATCTCCCTTCTCCTCTGCCCAGGAGCAGGAAGGCTTTCTGGTCAGCAGCTCCAGCTGATGATTTCATTAATGCTTAGGATGGGGTTCCACCTGCTCCTCTCTGCAGATTCAGCATTGCTCCCACCTTTATATTTGCCTGCTTTCTTCTACCTCACCTCTCCTTCCTGAGCTGGCTAATGGCTCTACATCCTGTAGGCTTCTACATCCCTCCACCTTTTCTGCTTATCTATGCTTTGACCCCAGGAAAGCACTTTTACACACACCCTCTGCTCCATGCTCATTATGCTCCATGCAGATACCTGCTTTGTCTCATGAGCCTTTATCATTACCACCAGCATGGTCTCAATAAGTCCTGTGCAACACAAAAACATCAGAAAAGCATTGTCAGCCTGCCTGTCCCAAGCCAAGCCGTAGCTATTAGTCCCAAAAGCCCAGTGGGGTGGATATAGTTATTGCTAGGAAGCTTTGTACTTACCATGACCTTGCTGACATTACAGTAAATGCATTTCAGAGCCCAAGAAGTGTAAAAATAAACTGCAAGGAAATAAAGACAGCTAATTAGCCAAAGGTTATGGCTGGGCTCTGTGACTGTCAGCCCTTTTGAAGTTCTCCTTCACAAAGGCAGATATGTGTGCAACGCTACTGCTCCTTTGAATAAATGTCTTGGTTTCCAGAGTGGCTTCATAGCGGGATGTGAATAAACACAATGTGAGGCCTGTCACAGCAAGCCTGGGCAGGAGGCTCACGTCCTTTAACCTTGCACTTCTCCAGCCCTGAAGAGCTCTTCATCTCGTGGAGTGGCTGATCAGTGTTGTGCTACCTCCCAGCACCTTGTGAGCAGGGGTGAGGAGAGGCCAGAGAGCTGCCGTTCCGCACAGCCAACCCTCTGCTCTGGAAGTGCTCCTTCCCCTCTGCTGTCCCTGCCCTCTGCACTGTGGTCACAGTGGAGGAGATTGCTGGGCTGGGGGCTGCACCAGTCATCCAGGGTTTGGATGGTGCCGTTAGGGAGATGCTGCTTGGGGTGGGAGCCTGGGGAGTGCTGGAGCACATCCTCCAGCACATCCTGGTCTCACACCACATGTCCACCATTCCTCAGTATCTGATGTTTTCCTGAGGGTGGAATTGCAGGTACACGGGACATCACAAGAGGAAGAGGAGTGGGGGTCCCAGCTGAGCCAAGGGCTGAGAGAAGGGTATGACTGCCATGCTGAGAGAGGCTGAAAAGGTCATGATGGAGGCCTAGGTGGAGCAGGGTACCATGTCCAAAGGGGTGTTCTGCTCATGTTTGAGCAGGAGAGCCTTGGAGAAGCAAAGGACCCATGGGATTTTGAGCTGTGTCCTTCCATCTGTGGCCCTGAGCTGTGGAAGCTTCCTCTTCCCATGCTCTGAACTGCTTTGCACAAGGATCAGTAAGAGTTTGAGCACAATGACCTTATAGGTAACACCAGCATCATCTGCATTGCCCTGTCCCTCTTCTCTTGGGTTTTCCTCCTTCCCTTGTTCTGCTTCTTTTTTAGCTCCATTTTCCTTTAGAAATGCAAATCCCATTGCAAGCCCCTCTTTATTCATTGCAGGTTTCTCCTCTTTCCCCCTTTCCTTCTGCTGCTTCACTCCCTCCCGTTTGTGGCTCGTGCCATGTCATGCGTTTGCTCAGCATCGCTCCTCCTGGAACACTAATTTGCTGCTCATTTCCTTACAGATTTTAGACCCCGAGTTGGGCCTTTGTGTGCATGTGTGTGTGTGATTCAATTAAACAGAACACAATAAAAGCAAGGAAAACAGAGGCAGACACAGACAGACAGTGATTCCCCTCTCTCCAAGGGCTATCTGCCTGTAAGATTGGTCCCAGCATGGCTTTCTCTTGTTGCCACATGGGTTTGCTTGTAACAGCCCTTCAGATCTCATGCTTGGGGTTTCCATCCTTTCACCGGGACCCAGGGATGGCAGCTACTTGTGCTGTCAGGAGCTGGGGCAGCTCCACCAGAGCTTGCAGGAGCTGTCTGTTCACTTCAAATAAATGCTGAAATGCGGAGTTGTCTCCAAATGCTCAGCATCCTCATCCCATCCCTTCTCCATCCCATCCCATCCCATCCCATCCCTTCTCCATCACATTCCCTCTGCACAGCTCGGTCCCTGTAGCCCTCGAAATCTTCCAAGTCTCCCCTTTCCCTCCTCCAAGCCAGCAACTTCCCCGCTCTCTATCCTACCCTACCCACATCTGTTGTCCCTGCTCTCTATCCTACCCTACCCACATCTGTTGTCACCCTCCTTGTAGCAGATTCCCCCTTTGCTAGGACCAAGCTTTCTCCCACATCACACATTGTCCTTGCTGTGCAACCTGAGACACAGCAGCTGTGCCATGGTGGGGTTTGTTTCCTTGGCTGACTGTTGGCCTTCCCTCCCACTGCCCTGTGCCCCTCTCTATCATGCCCTTCTCTCCCTTGCTACCTTCCGCCTCATTTCCTTTCCCCTTCTCCCCTCTAATCCATTCATGCTGTGAACATACGTTTTCTTAGCACCTTTTACTTCCAGTCATCTCCCTGGCAGGTTTCTCACCTCTCCCATGTGTATTGATGTGGGCGTCTCTCTCCTGCAGAGGCTGTTTCTGCTCACTCATCCCCGGCTGGCTCCTGTCTTCTCTGTGCATCCAGCCTCTTTCCCTGCTGCCTGTAAATCTGACAGCTCAAGTGGGTCAGCGCGAGTGGAAGGAGGTGGTCCCAGGAAGGGCAGAGAGCAGGCATGAGAGGCCACCAATGCCAGATTACAGAGTGGATGGGAGAAGGCGAGGGCAATGCTCCTTAGGTAAAAATGCCAACAGCAGAAGTGACCCCCCCCTTCCCCACAGCAGCCCCTGCCATGCAGAGCCCTCCTGAGGATCATAGAATCATAGAATAGTTACGGCTGGAAAGGACCTTAAGATCATTCAACCCCCCTGCCACGGGCAGAGGTGCCTCATACTAGACCATGTCACCCACGGTTCTGTCCACCCTGGCCTTGAACACTGCCGGGGTGGAGCATTTATGCAGAAGTTGCTGGATAACTACTGGGAATGGAATGGCTTTCTCTCTGCAAGCGTGTGCTGCAGTCAGGAACACAGTAGAAGCTGCGTTGGAAGCTACAAGGTCTCACTGACAGCTACAATGCAAGATCCACTCCTAACAAGGGCTGAAATAGTCCTTTACAGCCCAGCCCTTACAAGTCTGTTTCTATCATTCACTGGTTCCTCAGATATATAAAAAAGCAACATAACAACAACAAACACCAAGCAAGAACAACAAAACCCAAAACAGAAAAAAACAAATCACACGAAGTCTGCACAATACATTAAAAATGAGTCCATATTTTCAGCCATAGCCAAGTCTCCTCTGCACTTTCAGACAGAATTTAACAAATTATGTTTACATTCAATTAACGCATTCTAGAATAAATGTAAACATCTAAGTATAAATTTACACAATTTACAGAAAGAATTGTACAAAAGCTCCTCACTGAAATCTGATTATCATGTACCTCTTCCAAAATTTAGAAGCAGACATGCACACAGCATAGATCAGGTTTTTACAATTTCATTTTAAAATGTTGTTTCAAAAAGCTTCTTACAAGAAGTTATGCCTTGAAAGAAATTTCCCTAGAGGGAAATGGATCACAACCTGAGCAGTCATACACAGACAATCAAATCCACATAGCACTTTTTACTCTTAAAGTACCAGAAAAATTAATCAAGCAAATTAAAAGCACAAAGATATCTGCTTAGTAGTCTTGCCTATGCTTTTAATTTAATAATCCCACCTCACTCTGAGGGCAAGTACACCTTGTACTGACAGCTCCTCTGAGTAATTCTGGGTCTTGTAGATACAGTAGTGCTGTTAGCACTTGATTAAAGATTAATGTGGGAATGAACACCTGGCTCTTTTGCCCCTCTACAACCCATTAATAAGTCACTCTGAAGAAAGGAGGAAAAGACACATGTTTTCTTGAGCCACTTTCTTTTTGGGAAGGTTAAATTTGTACAGAGTAGAAAAAATGGTCATTAGTAATGTTTTTAACATTCCTATATGGCTTGCTTTACATCACTATTCCCTTATGGCTATTAAATGTTCTGACATTTAAAAAGCAGCAAACTAAACCATAAATAAACCATGTGTTTGCTCATCTGATGCTCACTAAATGATAAAAAATTATCGCAAGAGTTTCCTGCAAATCTGTACATTATCTCACAGTTTACAATGTTTAAAGGTATATCCTACAAAAAGTGATCTTAACATAAAAATACAGAACATAGTAACACTGAATGCTGAAATAGTTATTAAATTTCCTTCTGACTTGATTTACTGTTCATTTCTAGTGTACTAATAGAAAATAGGCCTTTTTGAAATGCTTCTTCACTGTCTTACTGCACCACACATGCTTCTTGGACAGATAATATGGCATCAACAGTTAAGTGCAAATGCAAGAAAATTACCAATTTGCCTTATAAATAAAACTAAACTGCTTGGTTTTAAAAGCTAAAAATAACCTTAATCTAGTCTCTTCTCCACAAGGTGAAATGAAAATATAAGACTCAGGTTTTCACTGAAGTTCAGCCCTATTTTAGGGTCACAGCTTCCCAGAAGGAATACTAGTGAGCATTTAGATTCAGAGATACAACAGCTTTCCAGTGCCCCAAAGCTTTTCCTGCAGTAGAGAGGGAACAATTGCCATGAAACTCCTCCAAAATTTATAACAACTGTTCTCCTTCACAGGATATTATGGAATACTGTGCACATGTGTATTTAGAGATGTAGCAACTGCTATATCAATCTTGTGCAGAATGCATACAAAAAGGGCCAACAATATTAGGTTTATATGAATGGAAATCTTAACCTGACTAGGATGTGAAGCCCATCTGCCATTTTCCTTCTGTCTCCACACAAATATAGCTCAAACAAGATCACATAGCCAGCTTCCACCATTAACACCTACCAGGAAAATCCTCTCAGAAATAAAGCAAAACAGCTACAAAAGGAATCTTAAAAAATGCATGAAAAATGGCAACACTGCCATCCCTTAGAAGCTGACACAAATTTCTACTTCAGCAAAAGCAGCCGTGGTTATTTACACAGTATGAGCACTTGGCCTGCCGTATTCCTCTCCTTTATCTGAGATTCCCTGGTGGTCCTGTCCACCCCTGCTAAGCAGTTAGTCTTAAAAGGTTCAGAGTGATAGAAGTGAGGATCTGGCATGGTCACAGAAGAGCATACCCAAAAGTTGATCTGGCACGGAGCAATATTTACCAGTTACCTAAATGGACTGAGGGCACTGACAGAGGGATTCACATTTTTATGAAAGGAATTTGCTAATTCCCTTAAAGATTTAGTATTTGCCAAGTGACATTCTTTTGGCTGTTTGACAATGATTAATGTCGGTTATCTCCTTGCCTGGGAGAAGAAACACCATGAGCATCCTTTGCAAAGGCTATGAAGGAGAAGGGAGAAGACATTCCTTACATCCTTGCTGCTGTGTGACCAAAAATGGACTGACCTCAGTCTAGTCATGTCTACCAACATGTGGAAAGTATGTGAGGATTTAATTATGAAACAAACTAAGATTTTGAAAATTATGTTTATTATTTCCTATTGCTAATGCAAGCAGAGCACAGTCAGAAACATGGTTTTGAGTTTCACCTTTGAATACAACTGAGTATTGTATATAAAACTCTTATACCATAAGGGAAAAACACCCCTACAAATTATATTGATCTAATACCTTATTAGATGTCACTCTTGCTGCACTTAAATGTAGAGCCAAGTGCATTTTTCTGGCTGAAATTGCACAAACATGACTTACCACAAAGGCATCCTTGGATGTCTGGCCCATCACTAGTTTCCATACATGACCTTTTAAGGAGAATTTAGGTCAGCCTAAATAAAACAATTTGTTTCAAAATGGGGTGACATGTGTCAAAATGTACTCAGTCAGCCAGCCAGCATAATTTTTTAGCCAAAAATTCAGTATTATCAGATATGGTGCTAAAATCTCTGTACTCATGATTTTCTCATGCTGTTTGTGTACACATTTGAATTTTTTGCACAAATTTGGTTTGGGTTGTTTAAATGAATCAAAATACTAAACTATACTATCATAGTTCTTAGAATCATACTGATATAATTGTTTGTTAAAATCTTTAGTAAGTAATACTGCTAAGTTTCCATTACACTTTTTACAGACTGAGTTCTATCACCCGTTTTTCTTAATTCTAAACAGTTCCATTTGTTATATAGATACTGTGGGTACTATTCATCATGAAATCCATGATATATCAGACAGATAGTCCCAGAATAGGAGATAACTCCCATTTTGACAGGATTGTACTGAATAACACACAAAGTGCCATAAAATACCTCTAGCTAAGAAAAGAAAAGCTCACTTCATAAGGCACCTAACAAGTTCCTTTGTCTTCACAAACATTCCCCACTGAGTAGGAGAAGAAGAGAGAAGGAAACTAACTCTGTTGGTCTCTTAAGTAGAGCTATTTTCTAAACAAATTCTTCTAGTATAGAGGAATGTGGAAGTATTGTTATACTGATCAATTCCCAGGCAGTGTGTGCTGCCCACTTGCCAGACTTCCATTGACAGCTGGAAGCACAGGTTTTCTGGAAAAAACAAGGTAAACCTAGCTAAGATACTGGATGCCCCAAATGTAGACCCAGCAGAGACAAACACTGTAGTAAAAAAGCCTGCACTCCTCTTATAAGTAGTCCCTACCAAAGCTATGATGAGAGATTTTTAGATCCTCATGAATCCCTACCTGTCCCAGAATGGCACAATGCTGCCATTGGCAATGTTCCCAACTTTGCACAGAGCAAATGTGAGTAGTACTGACACTATAGCACAGTAAAAGGAGAAGTGAGGGAATGAGGAGAAAATAACTTGGCCTCAGTAAAAATCTGTATTAATTTCCGAATGGTAGACCGATTATGCCTTTTCAATATAATATAAACCATAGGACTAGACTCAAATCCTATACAATACAACAATGGGAATCTCAGACTATCCATACGCCATAGCCGCTTTCTGCGGTCCCCACTCAAAATTGCCAGCAGTACAAGGGCAAAAATGATACACTGCTGGTGCTCCCACAGATTGATGAGAGACTCTTTTTCAATTTCAAGTCAGAAGAAACGGATGGATAGAAAGATAATCTAATCAGAGTGGGATTTACATACAGGATGAAATTCATCTTCCATAAATTTTTGTACCCATAAAACTTGGTAGCATGAATATTTGATGAAAATTCACCCCTAAATGCAATGTAAACTTAGCCAAAGCAAATGTTTACAGTTTTCACCAATATCTTCCACAGATATTTCAGTATTTCGACAAAACTCTCATTTTATGGAAAAATCAGCCATTTCTTTTTTACAGTGAGAGCAAAATTAATGAATGTATACTCAGTCAATTTCACTCTTGTAGATTAAGTTAACAGAGAAGATGAACTGCCTAGGGACTTTTCCCTTCATTTATAAAAAGTAATTGAAAACAACTGCACACCTACTGCAGGGCAACTCCAGCAGTAATTTTCAGGCTGATACATGTTTGTAGACACTTCAAAATCTGGGGAAAGTATGCACCTCAAAAGAGGCAGACCGGAATCTTGAATAAGTGACATGTTGCAACTGACCCGTAACCCAGCATTATATGAGGAGTACTACATGTGTCCAGGAGCATACATCGCATTGGAAGGAGACGTCAGCTGCAGGCCTATATAATCAGTTTACTGGAAATCATATTCAGTGGCAACACCAGTCCAAAGCTTGTCAACAGTCTTCTCCCAGGCTTGCACATACTGGTAATACACTGCTCCCTGCAGCCTGCCTTCCATGCCATACCACATAATTTTTCCCCAGAAGCAAAGAATTCTATATAAAGCAGTCTGAGAAATCCCCTTTTGATTCTCATTTAATTCCTCTTACTATCTTCCATCTCCTGTTCTTTCCATTATCCCTTTTCCTTGTAATTTTGAGCATGATTTCTTACTCTTGCAAAGTTTACTAGGTAGATTCATATGGAAAATAAGTTAACTTTCAGATGGTCTTCCATAATTTACAATATGTTGCATTTATTCCTTTTTTGCATTAATTTGTTTCATTATCTAGAGAAGAAAAAGTCTACGAGAACAGTGGCTGAAAACCTGCTCGCAGCTATCTCACATACTAAATATGTATTTCTTTTGTTTATGTATTGGAAATACATATTTATTTAGTAAGACTTAAAACTTTAGATTAACCAAAAGTGACTGAAATATAAATGATTAATCGAAAGACCAGTATTATTCTATCTTTTATCTTTATACTTAGGAAACATTCGTCATGGTTTTACTAATAGCTTGTATTATCAAAACCAACCAAAAACCGCAGAGACAGACCATAACTAGTACTAGCTTGGACATTATTAAAAACCATAAAATTCAACTAAAAATTAGGGGTTGAAAAACAGAACCATATGATAAAAAATTCTTGGAATAACTACTGTATTTCACAATTCCATTGTATTTTGTTCTTAATAGCAGAAATGCCCAGGAACTTGCCTAGCAGATATGTCTGTTGTCTCCACTTATGCACACTTCCAAATTTTCCTTTAGGCTTCTTGACAACAGCAAACAGCCTTTCTGAGGGTGTGACAATGTTTTTCCTCAAATAAGGATAACCTGTTTCTGTTTATTTTTAAAACAGCTGAAGTGAACATAAGAATGTTACCAGAAGTTGCTGAATACTTCCAGATCCTATCAAAGCATAAGAGATTCGGAAGTTGACTGCACAATTTTTGAGATACAAAGTTTTCCACAAAAAGACACCCTAAGTTGCTTCAGTCTTGAATCGTCCAGAAAAGCCAGAATAATAAAAAAAAAAACCAAACCAACAAATCCTGTTTTGTATCCAGCAGACTTTCTTTCATTATCTCTCTACATACATACATAAAAATACACAAAATTACCAGCTTAAAAAAAAGTATGCTTCTGTTATCTCTTCCTCAGCAAAAGGCCTGTTCCAAGTGTCATAGGCTCTATAGGTGCTCTATTTTATGAACCTAAATATAATACAAATTTCAAAATGTTTCATAAGTATTTATAGCCCCTTCTATTTTCATAATGACATGCTGAATTGCAGCCATTGGAATTTACATTTTTAATACTACAATGGATTTTAAAGCTTTCTTAAATAGCAACCCCTGGTTGCTTCAAAATCCTCTGTGTTTTTTCAAGATATGAATGTCTAATGGCATAACTTCTGTTTTCTAACAATGCACTGAACTCAGCTTCAATGTTAAAATCCAGCAAAAAGGTTTCAAAAATTTGGAAAGAGAAACCTCTGTGATTGAGCTTAAATCTTAACAGAAGTCAGTGCACGAGTATTATCCCACAGAAACAGAACATACTTACTCAGATGAGCAAATCTCATTCTGTCAGTTTTGCACAGAGCCAATTATAGTAAGGGTAGGAGAGAGGATTATGAGATGATGGCATTTAGAACCTCCTAGAGAAGAATAGGCTTTTATCAGTTTTGCAGCAGATGTCTGCACATGGGAACAGAACACAGAAGTCTACACAGACTGCTATGGTTTTCAGAAGGCTCAGAATGCAGTTAATGCTGCTTTGCCGGTTTAGAAAATGTAGATACAAATATAGTGAGATAAACAAGCAGTGCACTCTACATGGGTATTCTATAAAATGCAGAACCACTAACACAGTTAAAGATTCAACCACTCAGAAAGAATAAGCAGACCCACAACAGAGTTCTAAGGAGAGGCTTGTTTGGATAACTTGTTTAGGTCTTAATTCAGTAAAGCACTTTAATGTATGTCTGAATCCATTGCTTTGGTTAGCAGAGATGTAATAATTCACATATGTAAGTGCTTTGCTGAAATGAATACTAAACTACATATATATGATCCCCTGCATGCAATGAATCTTCTGTACTGTCTTGATATACGTGCATGTATTGCGGGATTGTTCTATAGCCAGACACCACTAAGGATAACAAAGGTACTCTGCGAAAATGCTATATATGGATAATAATTTCATATAAACAATGTCTGTTATATTTCCAAACCAGCAGAATTTGGCCTCTCAGAGCAAAATGAGCAAGAAATACCATTTACTGTATGTAATGAGATGCCAGCAAGAAAATATACCAAACATTTAACTTCCTCTCTTTGTAACATTCCCTTTC
>JAVHNF010045679.1:0-12368 GCA_034783455.1 Micropsitta finschii
TCAAGATAAAATTAGTTTTAACGAATGCTCTCCCTCCCCAAGAGGAAAACACGCTCTTACCTGAAATTAAGAACTAGCCTATTAAACAATAAAAGAACAACAGAAATTGAGTGTTTACTCATAAGCTGGGTATCATCCACTTTTTGTGCTAGCCAGAGATTTGTGGGAATAAAACTATGCAGTCATGCAACAGAAGGTTTTGTCATCGCACCTGGGGGACGACAACCCCTCACTCTCTACTGCTGTGGTTCTTTACTTGGCAAGCATCACAACCTTTTAGCTCTGCCTGCTGTGTAAAACTGCTTTATATATTGCCATTTTCTGACTCAGCACAAGACATGCAAACAGTGCAGCTCACTGAAGGAATAAATATTGCAGGAAGGCGTTTTTCATGAAGGTGAAAGAGAAATGCAAACAAGAATAGAGAAATGGTGCAGATTCATAGGGCATGTACATGTGATGATGGTCTTGCCAGGCAGCTGTCAATATTGTCATCAGATAACGTATGCTTGCTGGGGGCTGAAACCGTGTCCAGTTCCTGGGGAACAGAAATGACATAATGATGGATAAGGAGAACAACCAAAGAGAGCCAAGTTTGGTCGAAACTCACTCAGGTTACTTAAAGCACATGGTCTGTTTTCATTTTTTGGCTAAAACTCCTCACTGAAAATGTGTATGTGATGACAGAAAGAGGGAAATTGCCATCTGCCAGTATGGCAATACAGCCAACAATATTTTCCTATCCAAGCACCAAAACTGCTTTTGGGCCATATATACTCAAGCAGCTGGCAGCCGTAGCAAAGCAACAAGCTGCTTCAGTGCTTTGGCACACAGCTAAATGAAAACAAAAGGAAAAGAAACAGTGAGAAGATCTTGGCAAGCAGTTAGAAACTGGCAAGTTGTCGAGCACTGATCTGGGTCTAGACCTCAGATCATCCATAGCTCCAGGTTGAGTAAATCTATAGTTTGGTTTGCTTCTTGCAGGAATGCAAAATTCAGATTCCTTCCCATGCTCAAGGTATCCAGCTAAGAGACACTTGAACCACCTGCAACCTAACTGATTTAACACGTCTTTGTGCATATGTACGTTTATGCTCCCCAGTGACTGGCATCAGGAACTGCAACAATTTTCTGCTTAGTCCCTCTCCTCAGCTGCAGGGCAGGAGAACTGCAGTTTGGTCCACACAGGCAACTGAGGCATTCACTGGTCTTGCTGATATTGGTTCCTGTGAATGATCAGGAGGCCACAGATGCCCCTGAAGTGTTGCCTGTTTATCTCCATCAGTGGTGCTTGTGCAAAACATGCAGGATGAAGGCAGGTGAAGACTCTTGAGAAGCAGCACTTGCAAAGCCTATGGGTGAGGAAAAGCCACATAGCTCTTACTGGCATAGGTGACAGACCAGTAGATGACACCTAACATGTCATTCACGTTTAAAACACTTTTCTAATTCTGGGGCAGCCTTTATAACACAAGCCTGCCTCTCTTGCTCTTTCTGATAGACATTTTAAGCAATGGGTCTGGCTTTGTTCTGATTTTTTTTTCATGAGTGCCCTAGTGGTATTTTTTTTCCAATGCGGATGTTTTTTATAGTGAATCTCTCTGAAGTTTTCTGCTTGCTTCTGCTGATGATATTCCACCCCAGTAGACTGGGAATGTGTGTATGTATCTGTGCTGTGTATTGATATAACCAAACTGCCTTCAAGCACAGGGTGAACAAAGCTGCTCCTTTCTGCACTTTTAGCTTTCTAATAATTTTTATTTTCTTTTTATCCTTCTCTCAGTTCCCCGAGTGACTTAATGTGAACTTCTTTGAAATAATCTAAGCTAGTTTGGTCTGAGAAAAGACAAGCTACAAAAGGCATAACCTTGGAAAAGAAAATACCCCTTTTTATTTTTGTACATGTGAGAGAGGA
The DNA here is from genome assembly GCA_034783455.1 of Micropsitta finschii. Lineage (NCBI taxonomy): Eukaryota > Metazoa > Chordata > Aves > Psittaciformes > Psittacidae > Micropsitta > Micropsitta finschii. Next base: position 1,916 of record JAVHNF010045679.1, read on the forward strand.
AAATAGGGCCGGGTTTGACTCCTTCAGAGGAAGATACCACTTGTTGCTTCTTTTATGCTTTTGAAGGTGTCAGAAATGTCTGAGGATTGCCTGTCACTGATCAAGGAGAAGGACAGAGTGTTAAAGAAGATGGTGGAGGCTATTTTGGCTTTCCATATCCTTTTGTTCACTGGATCCCATTTTCAGTATTCTGCTGCAATGTGGCTTTTTCTAACAGATGATGAGAGATGCTCTCATCTAATTCTTAGCCTAAATCCCTTCCCAAAAGTAAATACAAACTGCAGCTATATCTGGGATTTCAAATACTATTGTGGAGAAATTTCCTATTTATATGTAAGCTAAAGAGAAACTCTCTGACTAGAAAAAAAGAGGTTTGCAGCTTACTGGAAGAGCCAGAATCATAGAAGCTTTCAAAATACTCCATTCTCTGTCATTTGTAAGCCTCATCTGGGTCTATGTTTCAAACACTCTTGGTATACCTCCTCCAGTTCCATGCCTGCAGACTCCCAGAACTGAGTCTATTGAGGAAAGGGTAGTTTGTTTATAATATGTACTGTGGAGGTGAATCAATTACTTAAACATGGGCTTCTATTGCCTTTTGAGATGTTACAGACCCTCTTGGATAAGGACAGGACTATCCATCTAACAAGGAAAAGGCTATCAGGACATAACTCAAACCTCACAGGAGATCCTCATGCTTCTGGGGGAACAGCTGAGGATCGGGTGCAATGCAGAACGTCTGTGTGAGGAGAATGGGGCTAAGCCTTGTGGTCTGCACTGTACACAGCTGCTTTGATTGCTTTTCTTTCTTTTTTTCTAGAACTCATTTCCAGCTGCAGTAGGCAATGCTTTCTGTGTTACCCCAGTGTGTGTTTGTCTGCAGTAATTTTATTTCAGAGGCCCTTAATTTTGGGCTAGGATTAGTCCCACTTAGACTTACAAATGTCTGAAAAATAAGCACCAGACTCTAAGTTGCTCGCCTTCATCTCTATAATCCATATATTCTATCAATGCTCCATGAACAATGACACTGTCAATTGCTTAAGATCAGGAGGAAGAGTTGTTATCTGAAACTACTCACCACTCTTCACTAACTGCAGAAGAAACACAGAGAATTTGCTGAGACTAGACCCTCACTTCAAGAAGTTTAAAATTGAATTAGAGGTAACCTCCCCACTGAGTAAAACAAATATTACAAACAAAACCTTCTGTGCTTCACTTTCTAGTGTTTCTACAAGTTGTAATAGAAGTCTCACTCTTCAAAGGCAATGGGAGCCCTTTGCTTATCCTTTGGGAAAGTCCGTAGTACTTCACTCTTTTGACTTGCTAACTTCATTATAACTGCTAATAGCAAATTTAGATATACCATTATCAAACCTTCCAGCCCATTAGTTAAGGGGTTGAAGGGGTGCATTCACGTCTCTACAAACACAAGTAGAACAGTGCTGCTTCTTCAGGTTTGATTAGACCTCGAATGAGGAAGAGAAAATTGGGTCTTAGATTACTGGAATGGTATGAAGAGCTTAATTTAAAAAACTCATCTATGAAGTGAACACTTACTTTCTATTTCTCGAGATGCAAATTACTTTTAGTGAGCAACATTAATGGCTGTTTATTTAAAGCTGTCATTCTGGCATGCTTCTTGTGATTTTTAGACAATTAGGAGGTGACATAAGATACATGAAAGGTTGGGTATCTTTTAAGCTTCCACAGTTTTCTTTATTTACCAGCCCTGAGAGTGAAACTGTCAGAAGCTCCTTAACAACATAGGAACCCATGGGCTATTTTGGAAAGAGATACAGGACTCAGACTCACAGTTGAGCTATGATGTTTTAATGAGCTTTGCTACTGTTTGTTGCAGGCCAGGGAGGCACATCCAGCTAGGCACGGTGGCTTGGATGACACACAGGTGCCATCTGAATGTGTATCTGAAGTCTGAGCCTCCCTGGATCATGAGAAGCTGCACAAAATAGCTGGACTTATCACCAGCTTCAAAAGTGGGGCAATTCCTCCCTAACTTTACCCTTGATTGCTTAGGCATTTTAATTGAAAGGGAATTTGTGGTTTATACTTCTCAATACATATGGCATACAAAGAACTCTTCCATCATAGAATTATGACCTTGCCACAGCACTGCAATGCTTATTGGAACCTTAGACAGCCTTTTAGGTCATCTTTAAGCTCTGAGGAAAGATCACGGGGCACTGCTGATAGATAGCTGTCTGCTAAAAGATTCTCAGGGAAAATCAGGAAATTAAAGTGTTCCAAGTAGTCATCCCAAATAATCATTGCAAACTAGGAACAAGAATTAAGATGACATGGTTATTCATAATACATCAGTTTTCAAAAGAAAGAATACAAGTGTTTTGCCCAATCTATTCCAGTTCGTGCAATAGCCAGAATTCACGTCTACAGAGTACGTTTTAAGAACTACCCACACCAAATGACTTTGACCCACCAGTTTCATCAAGGCTTTGGGTCACTAATTAAATTTTAATTCATATCAGCCCCTTCTTTTTTCTTTTTTTATCCTCAAATGAGTCTACTGAAAATATCGGTTTGAGTAATCCAGATTCTTGCATTTGTGGTAGGTGGTAGTATAGAAGGCCGCATGTGTAACAAACAGACATTCACCCATTTGTGATTTTATCCGTGCAAAAAGCCAGCAGACATCTTATGCTGTACTTCTGTAGGTTACTCCTAGTTACAGGGCATGGAAGTCTAACGCTAAACAGAGTACTTCAGAACTGGACTGGGAAAGACACTGTGCTGGGTGAGACACCATCCACTTCAGTGAAGGTTCAGTAGTTCCACAGATGCAGATATAGAAGAAAATGTCTACAACTCAGTCAGAGGTAGAAGAGCTTCACAGTGCCAAGTTATTTGTAAGAGCAGGTATATTTATGATATCTGCCAAGTGAATTTGGTAGGACACAACATTGAAACTGGCTTAATTCATTCAGTTACCTTGCTGGCCTAACCACCTGCTTTGTAATTTATTTGTCACTAACTTTTAATCATAAAATGTTTAAACTGGGAAGCAGAGGAGGAGAGGAAATCACATTGGTGCTCACACACTGACAGATGAGCCTCACCCCTTTTTGGATTTAGTAGATAGAAACTCAATATATAAAATCCCCTCTGTGACTAATAACAAAATTAATTGTCTCTTCAAGTAAATATTGATCAAAGCTTTGTCCTACTTCCTGGATGAGTACATCCTGATACTGCCCTAAACATGTCAAAAATGTGCCTGATAGAGTCATTCATTTCTGATGAAAGCCTTCTTAAAAACACACCATAAATTAAATGTTGATGGTCAGTAGCTGATTCTGGCAAGCAATTTCCACTCAAAGTGCAACTACCTGCTCAACTACAGACTTCCACAATAAACCCCCCAGCCACAGAAATTATTAGAAATTGTTTCCCAGTTTTCTCTGCTGCAGGATGTCCGCAATATTTGTCAAAGCACATAAATGGGAGGAGATGCAAAGCATCTAATAGGTTGTACAGGAAAACCTATTTCCAAATTTACAGCAACAAACTCCTTCCAAAAAAGTCCTCTCAGGAAAATGGTTCTGTCATTTACTTAATATAATTATCTCAGAATATGTCTTGATTTGCTATATTGATAAATGCTGTATTGGCAAGTACATCTGAAAAACTAGCACACAGAAACATGATACTTTACAGGAAGCTATTACTAATAATGAAAACCTTTCAGAGTAAAAAAGAATAGCTGTATCATGTGCAAACCCTTTGTCATGAGGGAACAAATGAGCCCAAGAATAGCATACATAAAAAGTAGATAGGTCTGTATGAAAATACTTGCTCAATTGTAAAAATATTTTTTTGTTGATTACCAGTTATTTTTGATAAGCAACTGATATAGATTAGCAACTGAAGAAGATAAGCAACTGAACCAAAATCATCTTCCTTCCCATACACTTTTTTTAAAAACACATATAGGATCCTCTGCTATAATAAGTATTTAGACATAAAATATGGCACTGTGTCAATAAGGCTTGTATGTACATCCATGACACTACCAGTAAACAGGAATATGGACCTGAAGCCACATGATAGCAGGTCCTTGCTTTTGTACCAGCTAACCTTTTCCCTAGCTGTTATGTGTTCTGTATCACTTTCTCCCCATTTCATTACATTCCACGTTAGATTTCGGCACGTCCTTCCAAATTGTTCTTCCTCCCTCTACAGTTCTGAGAAATCCAGCTCCTCTTTGCTCAGAGGCAGCTGTGCTGAAAAACTAGCAGTGAGACAAGAGTAAAACATGTATAGTGTAGAGAGGCAGCTGGTGTCAGATGTAGAACTGGAACGAGAAAGCACCCAGTAAATTAACTTCTTAGATATTCACTTGTGTTAATCTTAGCAAGCAGACACCCACCCAGCCGCTCCATAAGAAGGGCAGGGAGAGAAAATAAGATGAAAAAGCTAGCAGGTTGAGATAACAAGGAGATTGCTTACCAGCTAGCTTCATGGGCAAAGCAGACTCTACTTGGGGATAATTAAGTGAATTTATTGCCAATTAAAATACATTTGGATAGTGAAAAACAAAGAAAATAAACATGAAAACAACACTTTTCCCCTGCCTTCACCCCTGTTTTTTTCCTAGGCTCAACTTCATTCCTTCATGCCTGACTCCTCTATGTCCCACCCCGAGCAGTGCTATGAATTGTGCTGTCCCCAGTGTGCCCACCCATGGCTTGGCTGTGTCCAGCGGTGGGTCCACTGCAGAGATGGCTGCAACTGGCTGCATCTGGCACATGGCAGCCATTAGCCTTTTCTTACCATGTTTCTAAGATAAGTTTCATCAGGTAATAGCCCCCACTGCTTGCAACACTTTGCCACCTACACCCAATGAATACTGCAATATGTTTTACCTAATGTTTTCAGCAGCTGAAACTCATTTTAACAAAGTGATAAGTGGAAAGAGGTGGGGCACTGTATTTCGTTGCTCTAACACAGTATCAATCTCTAGGACATACTGTATGAAAAATATCAGCTTATTCTTCCTTCCTGACCTTCACTGTAATTAATAGCCATAATGCAAAACAGCCATTCAGCAGCCTCATAACACTATTTACACAACTCAGCTGAGAAAGAGTTCAGGATCTTGTCATCTGTTTTTTGATTAACCTTACTGTGTCTTTGCAATGAGACCTGTCATTACCATTACTGTTCCCTGGCACAGACCACAAAGTGCCATTTGCAAAGGTAGCTGTGTCTCAATGAAGACAGGGTACAGCCAGAAAACAACACTACAAAGTGCTAAATTTGAGTTTGTGTGCAACATATGCAGAATCCTGTTGAGTCCTGCAAGATGGAGTTCTCCTGACTACCTTCTGATTTAGTGCTCCACCTCACAGAGCAAAGCCAAATAACCTCGTAAATGAAGCAAATGAGAATTTCCTGTGCTCATTTGTACAGGAATGAAAATGTACTCTAGCTTTCCCAGGGGAATGCCTTCAATGGTTTATATTTTCTTAAATGAACATTCATGTACTGATTTATATTTACAGCATCTGGCCATGTGGATTTTTAACATAAACCTGTATCGAGTAGGAAAACAACACCTATCATTATAAATTGGTTTGTATGGATGCAAAGCTTTCTTTCTAAGGATTTCAAGCATGTCTCATTTGCAGTCCCTACAGCTTATCCCTAGGGACATTCCTTCTTTGTAACCTGGAGGAGGTTGGAGGCTGGGCTGGATTAGCATTGAGACACATGGGCAAATGTAGTCAGGAGTCAAGACTATGCCTGAATGATTTTGATTTACAAAACTAGGCTGGAGATATTCATCTGTCAAGAGAGGAGTGAACAGCAACTGCTCAACAGCAGCTCATCACTGCTTTTAATGTTGCTCTTTCTGCATAGGGGGCAAACACATTACACTGGATGTTGCAAGGTGAGTGCTTACGGGGGGGACATATATTTTGTTTCTCTATAGATGTAAATCTCTCCACTCTTGGATGAGCTCCTGGGACAACATTACTTAATCCCAGTGAAATATGTTGGTGGATTTCTTTTTCCCTTCTCTCCAGCTCATGTTCACAAATGCACCCATTTTCCTCCTTGTGAGGAGACTTTACAAGTCAAACTCTATGTACTTTGAATTTCCTCTGTCTTTCCGCAATAGCTATGTTTTCTGGTTCTTCTGGACACTTGTAAATTCCATTGTTTGACCAGGGATAGGTTGTGTCTACCTTTATCTGGGTGTCCAATAATAGGAAAAGTATTTTAGAAAGAAAGTCTTTATTCCCACTGAAACATGCAATCCTGTTTAAACAATACAATGTTTAAAAACATGCACTTTCTTTTTAAAGAAAGGGAAGCTCTGGATATGTGGTACAAGGTGCTATGGCTTTTCATTGCAATCAAATGGTGCAACATGGGAGAGAGCATCTCACTTTCAGAGACAGCTCCTTCTGGCTTAGACTAAACCCACCTTGTGTAGGCAATGCAGAGGAAGCATCTCTTCCAGGCTTAATTGCAGATACTCACCCTCTGGCCTTCAGGCAATGGGCCTTGCAGAAGTAAGAAAAGACTATCTCCTGCCTGCAGGATTTGTATACTGTCTTCCATTTGTGCTGTGCTACGTCTCCAATGAAGATGGCTATAAACCAAAACACAGCTACCATTCTACTGAAATTTTACTAATTTGATGTCCTTCCCTGTTTTAATGCTAATGCCATTAATGAGCCATTTGTTGTGGCACTGATATTAGAGGTATCTTTTGCTGTAGAAAAGGAACTACATATTTGAGGCATTTTAATTGTTCTGGCCAGGCTAAACCATGAAACTTGTTATAAAGCTTTTATGTAGATTATTACCAACAACATTAACATATTAATTATTCCTCTGTGAATTCCTAAAATGTTAATTCACCACATACTGCTAATTAAAGAAGGCACAGCTTGGTGAGCATTTCCACCAGCTCCTTCTGTACCCTTGTGTGGATCCCATCTGTCCCCATAGACTTGCGTATGTCTAAGTGGTGTAGCAGGTAGCAGACTTTCCCCTTGGATTATGGGGGTTTCATTCTACTACCTGTCCCTGTCTTCCACTACAGCAGGTTGGGTACCCAGCAACTGGTCTTTACTATTACAGACGGAGACAAAGAACACATTAAGAACTTCAGTCTTCTCCTCAGCCTTTGTCACTACTTTTCCCCCCACATCCAAAATTTTTCCTACTTTCCCTTTCTTTTCTCAAGGTAATGTGAAGTTATATTTAGCCTTCTGGTAAAGTGCTCTGGGATCCTTCGATGAGGCGTGCTGTAAAAAGTCCAAGGCCCTGTCAGACTGGGAATTATCTAAATCATGGGGAATTGACTAAAGAAGACAAAGCTATTAAACACTCCATAACCCAGTAGTTTTAGAGGAAATACTGAGAGATAAGTATTAATGAGGTTTTTTTTAGATTATAAGAGAGTGAAGAAATGAAATACTATAATAATACAGCTTTTGTCCCTAAAGTAAAAAGAAAAAATAATGTGTCCAGAAAAAGCAGAATACCTTTTTCTTAGAAAAAAAATTGCAAAAATTGCTGGAAAAAATCCCACACGCATGTTGCACTCTCAAAATTCCTAATAGGACTTGAAAGTATGGTTTGAGAATTCCGTATTTTTCTAAAGATGCAATAATCTTTGCAATTTTATGCCAGTGTTGCATATCTGATTGAAAGATCTTCAGATTTAATATCCTGGGTATATTGCTTTGTGGCATAGCTTTGTTTTGCCATAGTGTGAGGAACATCTTTTCCATTGGTCAAACACAGCTGGTTTGATGAGAGCAATGGAAAAAACAGACATGCACACACAGCTCCCATAAGATTTCAGTAGGCTGGCATACACGGTTCTACCAAAAGAACAGAGAAGGACTGGGTGAGGAGAATTATATCTGAGCTAATCTATCAAATAACAAGAATTTATAAAAATCACTACAGCAGTGTTGTAGGTCCCAACTCCCTTATAAGCTCCTTCCCAGCAGCTAAACTGTGTAGAACAAATCAAGCAAGCAGAATTCATTACTGCTTCATTACTGTTGCACCTGATAAAGCAAATGCAGTCCTATTTTAACAAGCATGTCTACTACAGTACTTGCTCACTTTAAATTAATGTTCACTCCCATGTCTTCTTTTGGCTGCACTCAGTATTGTACTGACACCATAGAGTTATACCATTCCTACATAAGCCTTACAGTTTGAAACGATGTAGAGAATCCTTATTAACACCTTACAGGCAAGATAACCGCAGTTCTTTGTATAAGCCATTTATCTGAGTACCCTGTTCCACTCCTTATGATTGGATTTAGCCCCAAAGGTGGCTGAGTGCCTCTGTTTATCAATTCCATAATATGTTCTTAAAAAATACGCAAAAGTAATATATCTCTCCTAACATATTCAACTGCTTTTAAGATCATAGCCAAAGGACATATATTTAGTTAAAGCTGTGTGCGATCCTACTGAAAGTCATAAACCTCCCTAGCTTAATAGTTCTGCCAGAGTACCCTTATTTAGCTTCTATGAAAGCATAATGTAAAGGCACTTATTGGGAAACAAAGTTTATATCTGGCTCTGTTCAGCTGAAGTGAGCCCTTAGCTCAGCATGGCTAAATTGCTCTCTCTGCATGTCAGCTCCTCTCTGCCTGCTGGCACTGACATTGCTGCGCTCCTTCGCACTGCTGAGGTTGCGCTGCTCCTCCTCCTCCTCTTCCTACAGCACTTGGAAGACAGGAACACAGAGATTGTAACAGAGGAGACATATAACTGTAAGTGCCTCTAATCCAGGTGGTAAAAGACACAGAGCAAACAAAATCCAATTTACGCATTACACAGAGTATGGGTTCTGAAGCACTTTGGAGCCCAGCTCCTTCTCTGCTTATGAAGCCTCAACAGGCAACCAGTTCCCACCTATGTCAGGGGGAGCTTAGCTTCAAGACAACAAAGAAGTTGCATGTGGTCTTACAGTTGACACACTAATAGCTAGCATTATAACTAGCATAATAACTGCATGTTGGTGTAGCCTGACGGTACATTTAGTGCCCCATATTTCCCTCTGGAGGTACCATACAAGGCAGCCAACAGCAAACTTTCTGGCTGCACCCTGGCTTGGCCGCAACACCTGAGCAAGCAGACTGTATATAAGGAACTGACTGTACCTCCAGGAAGCATGGGGTGGTCCTGCTCCTTGTTTGTTCATACCTGATGCAATTTGCTTTCCTGCCTGCTCCACATGATCCAGCTTGTGGGAAAAGCAGCTAAGAAAGTCTGCCTTCTTGCTGTCCAAGGTCTGAACACAAGGTCTAAACAAAAGCTATTTCTGCAAGTTAGAGTAAAAGTGCTTCTTCCCACAACCTTCAGACCCAGAATGGGGATGTATTGCTTGAAAAATAGTCCAAGCCCTTGGAACACGTTCGTTCAGGAACTACAGACAGAGGGAGAATAGCCTCAGCATTTGAAGAATGAATTTTTCTGACTACTAAATGAGAATATATTTAGAGTTTGGTTCTGGAAAGGGTGACGGAATCTGATGACAAAGAGACAAAACTGACACGAAGAGGGAGAAGGATGCAGCTAATACATTCGTAATGCAAGCCTTAACTCTCTCTCCTGGGACAAACTGAACATGAAGCTACCCAAAGCAAAAGAAATAAGCCAATTTACATAGTAAGGATGAGAAGACCTAGCATACAGTGGTGATTCATCCACTTTAAGGGCTCTGGGTGAAGTGTGGGGTGCTGTTTCCACTGGTGCTTGCCAGTTTCAAGTTCCTCATAGAAGAAAAGATAGAAAGAGGCAGAAAACAAGAGACATATCCAGGGAGAACTGGTTCTGTTTTACTTCCCTCTCTACAGTCCTCAACTTGCAAATGAGCTTCCTTCAGCTACATGTGCCCGTTCCAGGCCCTGCTTTTGCTCCAGGCTGGGAGTAACTTGGCAGCAGATCAAGCAGTCAAGCACACTTTCATTAATTCAGGGCTGAGCTGCCTTGCCATCACTTCTAACCTTGTCCTCTGACACAGAAGAGCTTCCCCCTCCCCACAGGGCCTGTGGCATGAGGGTCTGCTGCTTGGCACTAGGAAGGATTCATAAAATTAGAGTCTGTGTTCAATAAACATGATGGGGTGGAAATGGCCTAGGTAACACTGTCAGTATAGGACTCATGAAGAACAGAGGTTTTATCAATTTTGAAGCAAACGGCAAAAGCTATCACTAACAAAAAGGTCATTGTGCTGGCTGCATAGTGAGAACTGTGACAAGTTGTCATGGTTTAAGCTCAGCTGGTAACTCAGAACCACACAGATGCTCGGTCATTCCCCTCCTTTTTCCTCCCCCCTGCTCCTGAAGGTATGGGAAGGAGAATTGAAAGAATGTAACTCCCACAGGTTGAGATAAGAACAGTTTAGTAACTAAGGTATAACACAGATCAC
>JAVHNF010045685.1:0-12404 GCA_034783455.1 Micropsitta finschii
TGGCTACCCTGATAATGAATACTTAATTCCTATTGTATTTATTATGCATTGGTGACAGCCTGCTGTTACTGGTTTGGAAACATGAACTAGCTTCCTCTTTCTCTTTTTTTTTTTTTTTTCTCCATAGGAATCTGGGATTCCAGCATCACATGAATAAATGAGTAGAGTGAACAACAGCTCTGAAACAGTCTGGCAATGTTGTGAGTTTTGGCACACATAAACCACTAGCCTTTCTATCATGAATAATTTCAAAGTTTGAAGTGTCTCTACAGTAAAGGCACAGAATTTTACGAAGTTATCCAGGCAGTCTGGCTTTTCACAACATACCCAGAAAAGGGAGGATGTTGGCAGTTATCTTCAAGAGTTAACCTTTTACTTTCAAAGTTCTCTTTCTCTGCTTTGCACAGCAGGCAGGTCTTCTGGCCAGCCAGTACTTCTGATTCAACAATTCCCTAACAGATAGACTGCAGCTCAGCTCAGTCAAGAGATGTCATATTATAGCTGAGTAAACACAAAAGAAAGCCCAAGTAAACACAGGAATACACTAGTAATACACCATCTTTATTAAAATTATGTTAATTTAGGACTTATGTGGTTGGTTTGGGTTAAGTATTTTACATCAGAATCATAGTTTTTACATTGACAAAGCTTATGGAGCCCTTCATATTGCTCACAAATATCAGTACAAATTTAGTACCTTTGCACTCCTGGTTTCAATTTTTATGCCATAATTAAAAACCACACAAATGAAATGTACTGCACACCACTTCTAACGATAAAATATCATTTCAGCTCCAAGTGAAGGAACATAATGCTCTGACAGAAATTCACTTACACTTTAATATGTCTCTGAATAGAAGGAAGCTCTTATTGCAATTAAATTCCATCTGGTTATCACACTATCATATCAATTTTGTTTCATATTTCTATGTCTTTTCTAAGCAAACATACATGGAGGAGGGGGATTAGTTACCTTGTTGGAACAATGAAGGTCAGTAGATACCAAAGAATCCTGACTAACATGATCTTAGCAGATCTTCCCATTTCTTCTATACCAAATAAGAATGATACTCTTTAGAGCAAAAAATATGCAGAGGTAGACTGGTCAGAGTAGAAACTGACTAATAAAAAGGTGTTCTGGATTGCAACATTTAAGAATCAATGGCAGAAAGACTGAACAGTACTGAGATATTTGTATTATAGTATATTCCTGGTAGAGCAAGAAATAGAAGAATGTTCAGCTTTTAGTGTACATATGTGCCATCCTTCATATGCCATGTTAAAGTCACCCTTTAGACAAGGCTAATGGATTATGGATTGCTTTTTTAAATGTATAATGTACTAATTGTTGAAAAGTATATCATGGCATTGGATGGTTAACTAGTCATAGCCATTCGAGTTGTTTATAGGCTGTTTGTGAGATAAGCACCTGTATGGATGATGTATGGATTAGAAACCACATTGCTATGTGCTGTTTTAGCAAAGGTTGTATAGTAACCATAAATTTTCTCCCTCTGACCACTGGAGCATTTAAAGACAAAGGTCAATAGAGCTTATTGCAGCTCAGTATATAGATTTATACACCAGCTAGGGAACTGAAGATTGTTCTAAGGGCAGAGTTTAGAAGATTGTTAAATCAAGCTGTTTCAGACTATAAAGTAATCCTTTACTGGACTGATATTCACTAACAGTACACATTGCCATTTGCTGTTTAACCACTATCAAGCATTACCAGAACATAGACAGTTAAAAAACTTGTCCTAAACTAGCTGTAAGTATACAATACTTTGCAACTAATATTTTAATTAGCGCTGGTGGCTGCAGCCCACAATTATTCTTAGTTACCAAGATCAAGCTGATCATGTTCCAGGGAAGCTGGAATGACTTCTTTATTTCCCACCTTTCTTGTTTCAATGCTGATGCTTTATATTCTTTTGTCACCATGCCCAAAGAGAAACGAATGATGTCATCAGGTCTTGGCATATTATTCAAAAGTAATATTCCCAAGGGAACAGAACTTGTTATGGTTTTGCTTATTCTTCAGGATAATTATTTTTCTATCAATCACACTGTTGGTAGCCTCTCTTCTCTGCAAGATTTCTTTGCTTTCAACAGATATCTTCACTCTTACTCTTGTCAGGCAATTGGAACTCAAATTCAAAATGTACCATGGACATGGAGAGTTGTAGAAGGAAAGGTGGACTAAGGCCACATTTTTTGCACTACACCTGGAACCATTTCTCAGACCCTGGCATTGGTGCTATGGCCAGGCTGGATCCAGGTAAATACTTTAGGCAAGATTTGGCAGGCCCCAAATTTGAACACTGATGTGTACTGTTTTTCGTAACTGAACTCCGGGTATGCAGAGAGGTGTAAGCAGGATGTTTTGACCTGCTACTAGTCTGAGGAATATGCTATGTCATGTGGTAAAATGCCATCTGTCCCCCCACCCTTGCCCATTCCTTCATTGAGTCCAATAAGGAAGGGCAGCAGGTATACCCCTTACTCCATGAGACAGAAGGTTGTCATTTTCTCTGCACTCCAGGATCTGTCAGCTCTTTAGCCTCTTTAGCCTTCTTCGTACATATTTTGCACTCTGACATTTTCTTCCCTCGCTCTGAAATCACATAAAACTTCTGAGTGTGACCTTTCTGTGCAGTAGCTGGGAATTCCCATTTATTTTATTTGTAATCCAGTTGTTTTACTTCTTTTTGCAGAGAAGATCTAATAGAAGAAAGCTACGATGAGATCTCATACTACTCTGAAATTTTGCTTTGATAAAATACACGCCTCTGATTTATTAGAACAATTTACAATTATATTGTAAGCAATTAAAGTAAAAATTCACTTGTCAAAATGAATGAGCACAGTATATTTTATGTGGAGGCAACCTTGATGGTTAATTGCATTTTTGTCCTTAGCTATTTGCAAAAAAAAAAAATAAAAAAAAAATCAGTAATCTGTGATGAGTGTTGTCACTATTACTATGAATTAGAAAATTTTTATTCTTCTGGACTCTTTTGCTAAGGGTAGTCAGAGTTTCATTTTATTATACTGTCTTTCAAGAAGCAATTAGCAAGTTCCAATTCTACACATTTCAAATGAAACATTATGAAAAACTGCAATGGATTTTGAAAACATCTCTTGATTACTTTGCTCTGGACTTACATAGCTCCGAGTTTTAGAATATAAAAATCCAGCCTGATTGCCTTCAAGCACAAAATAATCTGTATAAAGGAAGAGTAATGAATGCCATTTATCTCAATTTTAGCGAGCTTTTTCACCATGTTTCTTTTTGTTTCTTTTATTTAAGTTGGTGCATTACAGTCTGGATGGGCAGATGATTAGATAGGCAAAAATTGGTTAACATGTCATGTTCTGCCAGTAGGAAGGTAACAAGAAGAGTACTGCAGGGATCTGTACTGGGACGTCTCCAGTTTAACATCTTCACTAGTGACCTGGAGGAGGTGACACTGTGCATTTTTATCAAGTTCACACTTGGCACCAAATTGTGAGGGATGCAGCAGATACACTGGAGCACAGGACAGCCATACAAAGTGATCTTGACAGGGTAGAGGAATGGGCCAGCTGGAGCCTCATGAAACCCAAAAAATGACTAAGTCCTGCCCTGGGGAAGAAAGCAAACCCAGGACACCATTTTTTCCCTATTTCACAAAAAAGACTGACGAGGTGACCTCATTGCTCTCTACAGGAGGGGAGGGGAAGTGGAGATGGAGATGCTGATCTATTCTCCTCAATAACCAGTGGCAGGATGTGTGAGAATGGCTCAAAGCTGCATCAGGGAAGGTTGAAAGTTGATATTAGGAAATATTTCTTCACTTAAAGGGCTGTCAAATGCTGGAACAGATGTCCTAGAAGATGTAGTTTATGCCCGATGTCTGACTGTGTTTAAGAAGCATTTGGACAATGCCCTAAATAACATGCTTTAACTTTTTGTTAACCCTGAAGCTGTCAGGCAGTTGGACTAGATGACTGTCAAACTTTGAATTTGTTTCTTCTAAAACTTTTTTGTTACATGGACATAATTTGTTTAGATTTTCCTCTTATCCTTAATGAATTTGGAGAAACATTAATAGCATCCATGTCCTAGTTCAGCAAGAGCAAGAAAAAATAAAATCAACGTAAAATATTAGTAATGAATGCAAAATTAAAATGATTTATAATACAAAATTAATTTTATTCAGTAGGTATCTTATTACACTGATAGGACTGCAGATATGGTCTTTTCATCTTTAGAAAGTTTAGTAGGTTTTTTTTTTAATTATTTTCCCCAAGACCTTAGAAACACATTACTGGAAGAAGAGGACTTCTATGACCATAGACTCCACACTTTAATTTGTTTTGCATTTTGCTAATTATTTTCAATAGATCCATTAGATAGATGATCAGACCTTTAAGAAACAATGTACATGTTTAGCTAAGCAGTTTTTCGTTCCTCTGACAATGGTGGAAATAAATAGAAATGACTAATTTTTTTCAGATGGCTTACTCCCTCAATCTCCTTTCCTTCATATGTTGGTCATTATTATAGCAACAGCAGCAGAATCAGTCCCACCTAATTTGGGGTACAAATAGTCAAGCAATGTGGTTTTCAGATGGTCAGTTTGCTTACTGCTGTGTAACTATTCCCTAGCTCTTTCAGGAAAATGTGGTGGCTGGATTAATGAATCCTGTTGGTCATCTTTTAAGACTATATTGTGGTTCTTCCTGCTGTAGACACAATGTCTTCAAACTACAGGCATACTCGAATTCACTGGCAGGAAACTTGGAGGCTTTTTTGAGAGGTGCAGCTGTGCTGCACTGTGCTCATGGTGAAGGAAACTGGAGCCCGCTTCAACTGGAGGATGTGTCACTCGTGTCCATGCTCTATGCAGCATGCTGATAGCCTAGCACATGGCACTTTATTCTGCAGCTCTTCAATTAATGCTGTAAATCTAACTCTTAAGTACCTGAAAATTATTTACACGCACACCCTGCACACTTTCTGCCTTATTGCAACCCCAATCCAAGGGTCTGCTTGTGAATGCCACCCACGGCGAGTTGTCATTCCCCCTGAGCCTGCAGGAAGTCTTGGTTTTATTGGTGAAAAGTTAAACCAGGCCACCTAATTTGATAAAGAAGTAAATAAACCACATCCTCTCAATGTTTTGCTGAAGTTGCTCACTAATTACTGTTTAAGTTTTCCCCAGGCTTAAATTTTCCATCATACACGATTGTTCCTTTGCTGTACTTGCAGTTGTCCTTGTTCATTTCTGAGCATTTCCAGATCCATGACACTGTTGTCTCCTGCAAGTGAGGCACAAGCACCATGGTCCAGTTTTGGAACTAGAGCTGCACTGAGCACAGCAATGTTCTCCATTTTGTTTGGAATAATCCTTGAGGTTTCATTTACTTTCCAAACTGCTGTCAGGCACTGAACTGATGCTAACACAGTGCTGTCTGCAACAGAAATGAGACCCTGGGTTACAGTCAGCTTGCAACCTGGCATTTTGTATGTGAAGCAGGGATTGTTTTTCCTCCATGTGCATCACTTTGTTTATGTTAAGCTTCATGTGCCATCACCTGGGCTTGTAGGACTCCTATGCTGTTCTCTAGTGGGGCTCTGATTCACGCTGCAGCTGATTTCAGCACTTGGTTAAGCTAGAATGATATGTTAATGGAGTTCTCTCCAAACTTCCTTCAACAGGTTCAAGAGAGCTCCAAGCCCCATGAAACAAGTTTTGGGCTTTCCCATCAGCATCATAGTGCAGGCAGTGACAAAACCCTGCAGGACTCTGTCACAGCCCAGCTCCCTGTCAAGCGGGGCAACCCCGGGCAGCAAAGCCAAGAGGTGAGAACCACAAAGGGCGAAACAAAACCGGAGCAGATCAAAGCCCTCACTCCTGGTCCCGCCAGCGGTGACCTCCACAGGCGCTTCTGCTCTTCCCTCGGCGGTGCAGCAGCCTGGCCATGGTGGGAAGCCACGTCCCTGCGCAGGCAGGGGAGCAGCAAGCTGCAGGGCTCCCTGCGGGAGAGCCGTGCGCGCCGGCAGGCAGCGGAGACCAACGTGGACACCGGGCTGGCCGTGGGCACGGCTGCGAGCGGCTGCTGCGCACTGAGCCGCTTCCATAGGGACCTGCGGAGCAGCCTGCTCCAGCCGCGATCCGGGGCCGGCAGCACCCTGCCCTCTCGGGGCTGCACCCAGCGGCTGCAGGCTGCAGCCAGATGGGATAAAAACACAGGGCAAAGAGCGTCGAGCTGCCACTCGCAGACACAGCGCACCGGTCCTGACAGCAGAGCGGAGGATGATGATGAGGAGTTCTTCATATGACTGAAAACAACCGTGCCAGATGGGGCTCATCGTTTCCAAATGACAGAGGAGCACCTGTGTGTGTGCCGTGCCTGCTTGTGCTGTGACCATTGGTGCTCAGCTTACCTCTGAAGCTGTGACTACACGTCAGTACTGGGTTCACTGATGTATATGCTTACTGTAAATTGAGTGACGCTAAAAAGGCTGCTGGCAAAGCAGGAGCAGTAACACTGTCTTTACAAAAAGGTCTGGTTTTTTTTTAATGCAGAATAGATTGGAGGATTTTTGTTCAATGAGTAGGAATAAGCCATATGACTCTATTCCAAGATGCTAAAGATAGCCAGTGACATCTTCTGATGGGGTTAGACAGTGCAGTTTGCCTAAGCTGCCCAAGGAACTGGATGCCCTCAGGGGGGCTCATCATCATCCCTCTCTGACATATTGGAACCAAGGTAGTTGTGTTGTCATAGTGGTTACATCGATTTTCTCTGTGTTCCTTCTTACTTTCTCTGTTCATGATATTTAAAAGAATGTTGTAAATTTTATGCAAAATGTGAAACATAAGAATATTTGTTTAAAATATTCTTGAAAAAAAAGAAACCCTAGAGAGAGCTTTTCCCCCAGTTAGCACAGTACACACAGAAAGGAAACCCTCACAGAGCATAGTTTGAGGTCCAGGAAGACCTGTGACTACCTATTCATGACACTTACCAAAATAAACCCAGCAGCAGGCTGGGCTTTGTTAGACCAGTGTGAGTTATCAGCAGGCAATCCTACTTGTGTTTTAATTAACAGAAGACAAGAGAAGCTATAATAGTCTTGGCTGAATGCTGGAGAGTAAAAAGGATACAAGAAGTGAAGTAATGTTTCAGCAGCAGATGCTGAAATAACTCCCATCTTGATCAGCACTTCCTTTTCTCAAGTGGGATTAAGTAAATCTCGAAGGGAAAGAGATGGGAGAGGCATGACAGAGAAGTGAAATTATGAAAAGAAAAGCCAAATCTGTTCATACTTACCTTCCAAGCAGCACAACAAAGAGGTATTTTCTCCTTCAATGTATGAATTTTGCTTTACCTGGAAGTGTGAATTTATTGGAGAGTTCCTTTTCTTTGCCTCTGTTCATAACTCAAGTTTGACAAGGCAGTGGTTTCTAGTGGCCCAAGGGGAGGCAGGGGATGATGTGCAACAGCAGCAGGAGTTCTGCAGGGGAGTTCTGCACACTTTTGTGGGTATTAACTTGTACATGTGCCAGCTGAACACAGTCCACACTGCGCTGCCGCAGCTTTGTTACCCAGGAACATCCAAACCCACCCCTCTGCTGCTGGTGAGCTGTGCAGTCTGGTGGGACTGGAGCTTGGTGCTGCTGGTGTTAGCTCGGGCTTTGGGAAGGTGCTGGGGAAGTCTGGAACTGCAGCTGAGTTGTTCTGAAGAGCTGTGGGTGGGAATAGGCCAGTCCCTGCTCTGTGCCTCCGTGTCCTCCCTGCTGGTGTTGCCCTGGAAGCACTGCTCATGTACCCTTCAGTGCAGGGAGCAAACCCTGCAGAGCGCTGAACAGGACACTTATTTCACTGGACATTTACAGCCGTGTTTCCATAAGCTCTGCAAAAATTTCAGACTTGTAAAGAATCACAGAATGTTTTATTAAACTCTCCAAAGGTGATGGTTTAATCTTCCCTAGCGTGCTAGGAAAAACCAGTGCTTTTCAGAGCAGGAGAACATGTTTGGTTACATGTTTGGTTAACTATGAAAGCAGCAAAAAGGAGCGCTTGCAAGTGTGTTGGCTCTCTGGGTTCACTGCAGTGTGTGTGAATGTGGGCTGGGAGGAACAAGGAGAGAGGAGGAGTATAAGGGTAGAGCAGCAATCTATACAGTGGGCATAGATGGGATAGTCATGAACCCAGGAGAAAAGCCAGAAGTGAGATTCCTCAGAGAAGCAGCTTTACAGAGAGATTTCATGGCCTTCTCTCTACTCAGCCATGCCAAAGGTACTTGAGTGTGAGCCTGATCTCTTTTTACCTAGGAGGGTGCTTAAAAAGTAGAAGGTCAGTATCCAGCATGGGTGGAATGCTCTAGCATTTAAAACAAAAGACAGAAGAAAATGAGACATGAAGTTCATCTTCCTGCAGTGGCTCACAGAAGAGAAGGACTTCAAGGCAAAGAAAAACTGCTCTGAAAATACTGTTTGTAATTAACATATAAAATCCACATATTTTAAGTGCAGAATACACCTAGCATAGATGCCAGATTACACAGCCAGCTGATAGGTCAAGAGGGCGTATTTTCTCCTTGAATGGATCCAGCACTTGAAGGCAAAGATCCACATTATCCATTGATAGTTCATATCTCTGCCACCTTTATTTTACATTTCTTCCTTGCACACTGTGCTGTTTCTTTCAGGTTTATATAAAGAATAATGAGAGGCAATGCAGGTTGGCAGGGGTCTGCTGGAGCTCTGTGCCTCAAAGAACATGTGAGGAGGTCACAGGTAAGTAGCAGACCCAACAGCCTCCTGGGAAGGGGCAGAGGTGTGAGGTGTGCAGGGTTGGCAAGGCTGGCAGCAGGCTGAGCTGTCCCATGTGCTCATCCCACCAAAAGGTCTTGGTGGAAAACTGAAGTGTGAGTTTTGAAGTTATGCTTAGGGATAAGATGGCATTGCAACACTGAAGGGAGGAAAATGAGGTGTGTGGGGGGTTCTTTTTTACCATTTGTATGTGTCATGCTTGATATAAATGATTTAGTCTGGTAAAATGCTTCTGACGTAGCTGTGGCCATCAGGGGCAATGATGCTGTGGATACTGAGTTGCTGACTCCTCTCATGGACACCTTGACGGACAGCAGCCAAGGGTGGTCAGCATGGGTTGGTACCCACTAACCAGGATTTTAAGATGTGCCCTTTTTGAGGGTGGTGGGCATCATGTGCTGTGCTGGTCTGTCTGTCGGGAGATGTTGCATCTGGGAGCAAAAGCATGACCCTGGGTCTCCTGAAAGCTGTGCTGTTGGGTGACCCTGTTCCCAGGAGGGAGCAGAGATGTTGCTGTGGCTGTTCTCACAAGGGATAATGGTGAACAATCGCAGGCCAAAGGGAAAAGCTTCTTTCCTAGGCCAGTTGCACGGTCTGAGTGATGGAGTAGGGAAATCTCTCTTTGCAGGAGCAGGAAGCATGCTGAGAGTGATAGCCACTTGCAGCCAGTCAGGTGAAGCTGGAGAGTTTGTTCTGGAGTCACCACAACCCAGAGGCAGCTGCTGTTGCTTTTGTTGTTTTAACCCCTGGCTAAAGGAACGGTCTTTTGTCTCCTTTGAAGCAGCAGCACAGTGGTATTCCTGAGGAGATAGGTAGGACTGGGAGTGCTCCCCAGTGCAGACCTCTCCCTGTGCCTGGCAGGGTGCCGGGGTGCTGGCGGGCACCCAGGCAACCCTGACCTTGGCAGGAGGCTGCTGGCATCAGTAGTGATGCCGCAGGCTTGGCCTCTCCAGCTATGGAGAACTTGGCAAACTTGATTCTTTCGGGGAAGCAAGTGCTGAATGCGCTCTTCTTTCCTGGATTTTGGGCCAAGTTCAGCTTTCATGAATGCCTGGGTAACCCTGAGGTGGTGCAGTGAGCACAGCCGAGCTTTCCAGAGTTACACTGGCAGGTCTGAGCTCCTATTCTCTCAGCTCAGGCAAGCTATTCTTCATCTGTGTGGATGCTGTGCTCTGTGCTCAGGGCAAAGCTTCACAGCCACTTGGTGGAGGAAAAAATGTTGCATGTATCAGAAATCTTGTGTTTGTGATGGGAACACAAACCAGAAATGCTCTCTGTGGGCTGAAGAATGCGCAGCAGCTCCCGCTCCTCCTTGGGCTGCCCCATGGTGTGCTGCTGGCACCTCCACACAGCACAGCCATGGCACTGGGTCTCCGTTGCCATAAATTGCATGGAAAGGGTGCGGGGTCACTGATGGGTCCCCTCATCCATCATGTGCGTGCTGTAAGCAGTAGTGTAAATTTTCCTCTGTTGCTGCTCTGCTGTGCTGGAGTCCAGCCAGGTGCCCCATCCCCTCACCTCTTGGCATTTCTGGAGTGTGCAGATCCCCTCCTTATTTTTTCCTCTTTTTTGGTTATTTTTTGGTTTTTTCTCTCTCTTTTTTTTTTTTTTTTTTGTTCTTTTCTTTCTTTCTCTCCCTGTTTTTAAGGATTCATGTCTCTGTTTCTCTACTTTTCGCCTAGCCTGGCCGTCGCTGGATCTGTTCCCGGGGCTGCAGGGATGGTGGCTGCAGGGCCGGGGCGCAGGTGAGGGAGAGGGGCGCAGGTGAGGGAGAGGGGCGCAGGGCCGCGGTGCTGGCGTCCATCGCCTCCCGTCCCTGACGCACCAGCTCCTCCTGGTGCCCGCAAACGGCATCGATTCACCCGCGGGTGCGGTGCTTGTGGGGGCTTTACCCTCCGGGAGCAGCAGCGGACTGGAGCACGGGGGCTGCGGGCAGGCTGCAGATGCGATCTGAGCCCAGGGTCCTCGACAGCCTCCCGGCATCGCCCCACGTTTTGCCTCCTGCTCCACCTTCCACAGACTTCCATGAAGCTGCCTGGAGGAACCGCTCCAGCTCATCCTGCCCGCCCCGGATCATGCCGGGTGATGATGTTCTTGCGGGTAGCACCCACCCTGGCCAGGGGTCCCCCCACCAGGCTCTGCCTTTCTGCAGCATCAGGTCTCCAGGCTCAGCTGTGGTCCAGTGCATCGGAGCTGCTTATAAGCCTCTTCAGTCCCCCCTGCCTTCCAGTAATTGAGGGTTTTAACCCTCGCTTTCATGAATGTTAAACTAACCTGGTATGTAAGAAAAAAAAAAAAGAAGAAAAAAGAAGAGATATTAACAACACAGAAAGCAAATTTCTCTCTCATTTATTCATTTTCTCAGCCAGCAAGCTAGTTAATTTTGGAAGACCTGTTGTCTAAGTGATAGGGAAAAATAGAGTTCTTCCTCTACCATGCTTTACTGTTTTAATGGCAGCCTCAGACATCGATGCTTTGCAATTTTTATATGCCTTAGTTACCGTGTATATGCTGAGTGCACAGCACCAATGTGCTTGTTACAAAGACATTTTGCTAAAAAATGATACGGCAGATCATTTAATAACTGAAAAAGCAAATAATTAGTTTTAACTGTGGATAATTTCATTTCAAAGGTTAAAAAATTAGGCTTCTCCCCTTTTCCTCAATAGTCAAGCACCCAGGATTGTCCTTGGGTTGTCATAAATTAATCCCATTCACCTTTGTGAAGGCAGTGGTCCGTGGTGTGATGGAGCAGGGTGGGAAGAGGGACCTTTGCTTTGGTGGGTCAGAGCAAGAGGAGATGCAGAGCACTCTGGGGTCATGGCTGCAGACACTCTGCACCTTGCTTGCAGAGCAAATTATAAAGCTCTTATAAGGCCCTTAGGCTTTGCTTTTCTTTAATAGCAAAGAATAGCCAGGGAATAAGAAATCTCTAATAATAAAGAATAGGAAGTTTCAGCTGAAACCAAAATGAAGCCAAGAAGTCTGAGCTGTGAAAGGGAGGCAGGGGGCTTGGGGGTACCCGTCTGCACCCTCTGGCACATCCTTCTCTCCTTTCCCCTGGCAGGCCGTGTGCATTACTGGTTCACCTCTCAGCGCAGCAGTAATGGAAAGATGATTCAGGACAGGGAGGATTCTCCATGGCCCTTTTGCCCACAGGCGTTTCTGGGCTTGGAGGAAGGCCACTGCCCTCTTGCATGTCAGGATCTCCCTGCCCATTCCTGTGGCATCTCCTGCAGACAGGCCCAGCTCTGCAGCAGGTGGGAGGTTCTGCTGCTGGGCTTTGCCAGAGAACCCTGAGTAAACCACCAAATACTGGTCAAAAGGTTGAGATCAATCGCCAATTGCTCTCCTCCGGCGGCTGCCTGGATTAAGTCCTTCCTAGTTGATCGTACCTCAAGGGTCTCGTCTGGTGAGGCAGAAGCTGCACCTGTTGATATCATCTGCGGAGTTCCCCAGGGCTCTTGCCTCTCACCTCTGTTGTTCAATCTTTATATGCAGCCTCTTGTGGTCATCCTGCAGGGCTCGGGTCTGCGGTGTCAGATGTACGCCGATGACCCCCAGCTCCTGGTC
>JAVHNF010045692.1:0-14934 GCA_034783455.1 Micropsitta finschii
TCTTGCTGGCTTGATACGCTTCGGCTGAGTACAAGTTATGAGTCCAGTGCAGCAGCACCAGATGAAATTCCTAACATTGAGTTCTGGAGATGCCAGTGAGGATGATCTAATAGTCCTTTCAAATCTTCACGTGTGGCAACTCACCTAAGTCATGCCATTCTCCTTACTTCTTACAACTGCAATCCAGTGGAGACTTTACACTGACTTTACTCTAAGGAATCATTGCCTAACAAAGAGCAACAGGGTTAATTTGCCTTAGCACTGAAATCATGGGTTGAGCCATAAATAACACTCAGGTCCTTAAGCAGACGATGAAGTAATGTTTACAGCTTTCAGGCTAAAGAAACATGTTCAGTGGATATTTTATTTACTAAAATGGAGTGCTGTCTCTTTTGACGCAGACTCTGACCTGGTTTATCTACGCTGAAAATGCAATTGCATTACTTACTTGTTGGCAATACTTACTCTTTGTCAAGAGAGACTTCTTTAAAATCACACATAACAGTGACACATTAGGGAGAAGAAACTGAGAACCTCTGAAACCTGGAATTGAGGTTTTGGGGTGGTGAGACACTGTACTAGCTATCAATTGCTTCCCTGCTCACCAAGGAACCCTTGATCATTGGTCTTCAATATTTAGTGCTGTTTTAACAAAGAGAGGATGAACAGCTACAACAGCACAACTAGGATTCCAGTACACCTGGAACTAGATAGAAGAAAGCAAAGAAGGTAATCAAACATTCTGAAGGCAAAAGTGTTTTTTCCATGATTTCTGGTTTTGGAAGTCTGAAAATCGTATTTGCAACTCAACTGAGATGTAGCAGCATTATAAGCAGTATATAAAGAAAAAAAAGAAAAGAAAAAAAGACATTTTTCAGCTACACAACTCCTTCACTTTCCACTGATAACTCATTGTGGCCTTTAAGAAAGGTATTTTGGGGAAAAAGAGAAACTATTACTCTCCTTTGCCCAAGAAATACAACTGTGGCACTGACAGGATGACTGCAAGCCCTCCTCTGCTCACCTCAGAGCTATTTTGCACTCTCATTAATGTGCTTATCTGTTCAGATTTTAAGATATTTAAGTCATATACCCTTCAAAAAGCATTTCTTGGGCATAGGGAAGATCTTGTGCTCTAAGGTTTCATTAAGTCCACCAAAGCAATGTTCTTAGGCATGCCACCCTTCCCTTGGCTCAAACCATACATTGATAACATTTAACACACAATATCTTGCATAAATAGCTCAGTACATTACTAGTGCACACAGCAGAAGTGTCATGGCACTGCAATTTACTGCACCACTTCTACCTATGGATATAT
Organism: Micropsitta finschii; assembly: GCA_034783455.1. Classification (NCBI taxonomy): domain Eukaryota; kingdom Metazoa; phylum Chordata; class Aves; order Psittaciformes; family Psittacidae; genus Micropsitta; species Micropsitta finschii. Next base: position 1,322 of record JAVHNF010045692.1, read on the forward strand.
AAGAATACTAAACATAACATTACAACTTGGCACTATCTATCTAGCTCATCAGTAAAATGCATCAAAATATACTTTCTACCTGCAGCTTCATGCCACTGTGTGGAAAAGATTTTCAACTTATATAAACTTGAAGTGGCTTTCCCTACTCCTCTTTCTGCGTATTTTCTTAAAGGTAAATGAGACATCATGAAACCAAGAGGCTAAGCAATGCTTTCTTTACTTATTTTAATGCTAAAGCAGTTAAATACACAGCTTGTATGAGAGAGAATCGAATTCCCTTGGTAAACTACCGAGGGGTTTTACACCACTGCACTCCATTACAATAAGTCAGTGCCTTTCAGGTAAAAATCAATAGTGACATCCAAGACTCTACCATCTGGCACATCTCCCTTTTCGGGGACTTTAAAAATATTACTAACTTTATTAATATTAATATAATATTAATATTGTTAATAAAATATTAATAACTTTGAAAGTATTTGTAGACAGTGGCAGAAGGGTTGGAAGGGGTACGGAGGGATTTGCACAGGACACTACCAGACTGGATCCTGTTGTTGTTGTTTGCATATGTAGCTCAGTGACAGGGATTCTTGACCCATAACTGAGATCCCTCTGCACCAGCAGAGCCAATAACAAATACCAGCCGGTTTCCCTCCTGGGCATTGATCAGAGTCTCTCACATTTTATGCAGCAACAGGAGATGGTCCCTCACACCCCAAGCTTTCTGCGCCCGGGATGTTTCAAGAGGATGTTTACATGCAGCAGAGCAGAGGCAAAACTGAAACAGATGGCAGACAGATGCGAGCAGAGTCAGGAAGGGGACAGCTGCCTGGAAACATCTTAAGCAGTGTCACTCTCTGGGTTCCCCCAGAACACCCCACAGGCACCAGCAAGGAGTGGAGGAAGTCTTGCACAACCAGAAAAGGCATCTGCGTACATGGTGTCCCAGAAAGGCCTGAATTTTCACAGTTGATCGAACTACAACCAAACCAACAGCTCCTCTTTCTATTCCTCTGTATTACCATTTCACTCCCCTTCAGCGCACAACAGGTCATACATGGTGACAGCACCTGATGAGGGGGTCAGAGCTTGCTCCAAAGGAGCTGGAGCACTGCGCAAACAGCCATTAATCTTATATGAAATCTGGACAATTATTATCCATATGTTATAGATAAAGAGAAGCAGACATCAGAAGGTCATAGTTACAGTCATAGAAGAGATAAGACACTGATGATCTAACAAGAGATGACAGGGATGCTACCTGCCTGCCTGTCCTCAGCTACTCCAACCATTGCTCCAGGCTCCCTTCCTAATCCTAGGGTTTTGCTGCTGATGTACAATGTCTGGACAAAAGAAGATGGGCAAGGGTTATCTGCTAACTGTCAGGAAATAGGTAAATGTCAGATCTCCATCTTTTTAAAATGAAATCTACTCCTGTATGCCATTACCAAACAACATGAGATGATTTATTTCTTTAGAACAAGAACTTGAATATGTCACCTAGCAGCCTTCTGCATTATGACCCCCCACACTAATCTTATTAAGAGAGAGTTTACTGGGCTCTTTGTTGGTGAGCAGCATGTTAACGAGATCTGATTGAAATAATCCCACCTCTAATATGCAGGGGAAATTACATTTTCCAGCTTAATTACTATGCCAGTCAAAACCCCTAAGTCTGTCACTAATTGCTTTTCTCCATGTTCCAACAGCTTCTTGTCAAGAAGTAAAACTCCAGGAAGAGGACAGGGAAAGAAACCCAGGTGGTTCATCATATAAGGAAAATCAACATTTGGGAGATTTCTGCCTGGCTGGAGTCTGCTGTTTTAACAGCAAGAGCTGCAGAAATCATGGCAGGTTGGCCAGAATTAGGTCATTCAGTAGCGTGCTTCCATCAGGCATATCTCCGCATGATGTCTCCCACCGGATCATCTCAGCCACAGCCCTTGGGGCACCACAACGGCACACAGCAGAGCTCATCCCCAGCAGCAGCCCGTGAAGCCGAACAGGCTGTCAAGTCTCATAGAGGAGACAGGGTCAAGCCCAGTCGTGCCTTGAAAGGGCTGGCTAAGGAGAAACCAGTGCCACAAAGGGGAGTGTAGTAAGTTCTGAAGTGACACCCATGTCCTTCTGCTTAGCCCTAAGTCAAGTACCAAGGCAACAACACTGAGGGAGTTACACACTGCTATCCTTCTGATAGAACAGAGACATGACCAAGAGAAGCTCCTTCCTAGAGAGTGCTCCCCTTGGGGCAGGGGAGCAGGAAAGGTGCAGGGAGGTCAAGGCGGGATGCTGCAGCAAGAGAATTTGTGCCACAATGACAGCAGGGTGACCCAGCAGCTCTCCTTGCACTCCATATGTCCAGCTCCCTTCTTAAATATAAGGTGTTTCCAGTTAGTCTTAAATTAATTCCAAAGGTGGTGGGCTCCCGTATTTCAATCTGGTACCTAAAGGGAGCTGAAGATTTCTCTCAGAAATGAAACACAGGTAAGTGTAAATGAGGAGGCTAAATCTGACACCTTGCTTGTGAAAAATATGGTCATAACTTTCCTGCACTTTTAACTGCAATGAAAGCATAACATGTTCTCTGAGAATGAAAACATAGTAAAACAATAAAATCAGGGAATTGTTTGGGTTGGAATGGGCCTTAAAGCTCATCCAGTTCCAACCCCCTGTCACAGGCAGGGACACCTTCCACTAGACCAGGTTGCTCCAAGCCCTGTTCAACCTGGCCTTGAACACTGCCAGGAATGGGGCAGCCACAGCGTCTCTGGGCACCCTGTGCCAGTGCCTCAGCACCCTCACAGGGAAGAATTTATTCCTAATGTCTAATCTAAATATAACCTAATGGTGACAGGGTTGTGATCTGACCTGGCTGAGAGCTGTGGTCCCAAATGGTGGTGTCAAAACCAACAAGTCAATGATGCACTGGCTGTTTCTCTCTGATGCATGTCCTTAAGTAGATCCTATACTCTTCTTGACAAATATGTATCACTATAAACCTGGCTGTGTCTCTGCCTCAGTGACCACAGACTTCTCTGAGAACCTGCAGGTACTTTCTCTAGAAATTTCTCCTGACCTTCTCTAGCCGAGTTCCTAAAACCAGAAGCTGTTGTCTAAAATCAAGTGTAGGTAAAGGCTTCTTCCACCCTCTGCAACTTTAGTTGCAGGGTATTATTGTCTCCCCTGAGCTTTTTTTGCCCTAGGACTACATCCCTACTGCTCCTTTTCTTCCTTTTAAATATTTGTCTTAGGAGCGGCTGGTTTGAATTTAGAGACTTCACAAACGTTAGGTAAACTTAGTATCTCATGAGGAGTGTGTACTAATGAGATAGAGAAGCAAAGGGGCTATATAGATTAAAAGTGCATTTTGTTGAGCAAGTGATTGCAGTACGTTAGGAAAAAAGCAAATGCTGGGATAATGCTCTAAATAATTAGCTGTGTGTAAAGATCAGATCAGGTGTGTCCTGAGTGATGCCCCAAGTTCCTTGTAGATGTTTTGTAAGCATCAGGAATTTATTGCATGGGATACGGGGATGTTCTTGAGCCACAAGGTAATGACAGTCAGGCAGCACAGGTGTCAAGAAGTGTACTGGTTTTCCCTTGAGTAAGTAACAGGAGAAGACAGACCCATGGGCCACAGAAGGTTGACCAACACAAATGTGATAGGGGGATTTGGTTTTCTACCCCTTTATGCTCATTTATTGTCCCTTTTTGGAGGAATCCGGTCTGTTTCACTGCTGGGAGAAGGACGTGAAGCCAGGTATGCAGCCTGGTTTTAGAGCCCTGAGCATGCCCCTTGTCCTGTGTACTACTGCCTCTCTCCAGGATTTTGGTCGTAAAGGCCCTTTCAGGTGTCCCTTGGGGCAGATGTGGGCTGAGTGTGGAGAAGGAGATGAAAGGAGCAGACTTGCTGAATCAATTGCAGTGATTACTTTTCCAGACTGAGTCTCAAAAGCTGTGACAACAGGGTTGTGGAAGAGGCCAGTTTGTGCCACTTCCCATCATTGCCAAGCTGCAGAGAGCAGTCATTTTGCTGCGTGTGTTTGTTGCCTCTTCACAGGCATGTGGTGGTTGTATAAATCCTGATTTTTAAATATCCTTTTCTCTCTGTTCCTCAGAAAGAAGCTGTTCTCAGTCATTGTGCGGGTCTAAAATAGTCATAAAGGAAGAGGGCATCCATCGGGCCTGCTCTGGAGTTGGAAGGGGTGCCCGTCTTTTTTTAAAGCAGGAAATTCTCTAATTGCAGGTTATTATGCAGCAGCTAGTAAGCAGAGAGAAGGCTGTGGCTGGTGTAATGTGTCTGAAGAGTCCCACCACCTTCCTGTACAGATGCCTGTCTGTCTGACAGCTTCAGCCTGCATTGGTACCTGGGACAGAACTACCCTTTAGGTACCATGTTAGGGGACAGGTAACATTTTAAGAGCTTCCAGTGGAGGATTCTGTGGCGTAGCTTTGGGGGCTGTCTGCATCCCAGTAAGGGGAGTGAGAGGGCCTGGCAGCTTCCTAGGAACATTCATAAGGGGAAGCTGGGCGGAGGGCAGCGTCTCTGACCCATTGGGCTCTCCTCATAGTTGTTATCAGTGCTCAGAGCCTGGAGTGGTTGTACCAATAGTGCTTGACAGCTGAAAACCTGCCCCCTTTCCTAGGGTCCTGCCAGTGGAACAAGGATCCCACCAGTTTACATCAAATTATAGGTGTAGGGCTGGAGGGACTTCAAGAAGGGATTTAGTGTTTGCAATGAAATAGCATCTGCATCAGGTATTTCTCCTTTCCTCAGAAGAAGGAACAAAATCCAGCCGGGTGCTGGAAGTTCCGCATCACAGATAACCTGTTTCAGTGTATCACCACTTTGGCACCATGTAAATTTGTTTCTTCATATCCAGGCTGAATCTTGTTTACCATTTGAGCCGATGCTACAATGTGGAAGAAGAGTTGAGCACTTTCCCCCTTTCTTGTGACTTCTATTGTATGCAGACCATTCTGTTCTCTTCAGTGTTATCTTTTTAAGACTAAACATACCCAGGTCCTTCAGTTGTTTGTCCTAGGTCATGCTTTCTACACTTGGATTTTTCTTTCCACTACAGTGTCTTTGATCCTTTTCATCAATTTTATAAAGAGGAGTAAGTGAGGTTGGCTGAAGTCTCACCTGTGTGGAGCGGAATGGAATCACTGCTTCTGCATCACACCTACAATGCAGGGACAGTAATGTGTTCCAAGATGCCATCTGCCTACTTTTCTGGCCTGGAATTAATTTCTGAATCAATGTAATGCATGTGTGCATTTTTTGGTGGCATATTGGACTTACTGTTTTTTCTCTCCCTTAGTATACTGTATTGTATGATCTTCGCTGAGATTGTGTCATGGTATGCTATAGGTAGTTGGTTTCCTGCAGCCAGATCAAAACATTGCAATAAGATAGCATAAACCCCTGAACTTTCTATGTTGAAAGTATTTTTTCCTTGTGAAATAATAACAATTAAGAAAAGTGATGGGGTTTGTATGGGTCAGTAGAGTTTGCACTTGATCAGACATTATCTTGCCACCAAATGTGATTCCTTCTTGCATCCTCCCTGCTCCCGATGTCTCTGCTCACTGTGCTTGGAGCTCATTGTTCTCCTGCACAGGAGCCACAGATCCCTGTCCTTTAATATTTGATTGCTCACTGCAGCTGGGCCTTCCTCCTGCAGTAATTTCATTCAGGAACTGAAACTGGGAAAAGTTCAAACCTTTAAAAAATACATAGCTTTTCCTACTACTTTGTTGTGCCCATGGAGCCAGGTGTGAGCATGGGGAGGGGATGCTTTGATGCTTTATGAGGGAGTGGGGGACAAGGGGCAACGCTGCCCTTTTGGGCTGCAGGGAGCCCTTAGATTGGTTCCAACACCCTGAATTTTGTTCTGATAATGTCAGGCCCCTTTCTGTCTAGCTGTTACTTAATGCTTTGCTATCTTTATTACTTTCTTATCTTATAGGTAACTACAAACTGATCATTTAACTTGATCAAGAGTCTGTCAGAGGATTGAAGTTACTGGTCTGTAACTTCTTAAGTCTTCTGCCACCTTTTTTTTTCTTTTTATAAAGGTAGGTGAGGCATGATGCTTCTCCAGCCTCCTGTAGCCTTCCCTATTCAAAGATGGTCACTAACGCTTCAGAGATCACTTTGACTGGTTTCTCACATGCCTTCAGGTGAATGCCATTCTTCCCTCTCAATCTAAAACTGTTCTGTGAACATTTTTAAGCCATTCTTTTCTAACCTGCTCTTTTTTCCCATTTCCAAATTAATCTTGCTTGTCACATTCCATTCTTTCTTCTGGAGACTGAAGGAGTGTTTGCATTTCAGCCTTTGCATCATTTGCTTTTCCTTCCTGATTGCCCATGAGAGTGTAATTATCCTTATTTTCCTCTTCTAACATGCCTACTTCTCTCCAGTTTTCTTGTGACTGAAGAGTTCTTAGTAACAGCTGTGCCGGTTTCAACTAAGAGACCATCTAACCCATACCCTTCTACAAAAGATTAAAGATAGGACAAGTATATATGATATTTTCCAGCTACTCATCCAGCTTCTTTCAGATAAGGGTATTTCCTGTGTCTAATGTGAGCTGTCTAACCATGAGCAATCAAGAGATTTGTCTTTAGTACTTGTCCTGTCTTCTGTGTAATCCATGTAAAATTTTCCATATTGGAAAAGCTACCCCACAAGCTACGTGCTGATGAAGAGTCACATTTGTTGTGTTTTGAAGCTGACCCTCACTGGCTTCACATGGTGGCTGGTAGTACTGAACATCTGAAGAGATGGTGAATAACCTACCCCTGTTCACCATCTTTACACCACTCGTGCTTTTACAGACCTCTGTTAGGTTGCCTGTCTTGCATCCTCATTTGTTACATGGATGCTGTTCCATGGCAAAAAGAAGATTTACCTAGGTAGCATCTCTGGACAATACCTTTCACTGAAGCCTCAGGACACATAAGGAAGTCCTTATTCCAGCTCACTGAGGGGAGATGCTGAAAGCCAGACGTAGAAGATGTTTCACGTTCAGTTTCATACACCTAAGCAGCCTCTCTATTCTTTAGTGCTGTGTTGAAATCAGGAAGAGTTTCAGATGTTTGTTACCTGTGTTTAGGATGCTAAGGGAGGAGATGGTGTGACCAAGGCCTTTCCTCTGGGATGGTGGGAGGGAATCTCCAGCACTCTGTCAGGACTGCTCTCCTCTGCTCTCTTTAGAGATTGGCCAGCCTGGCTGAGACCTCTTAGCGATGACAAAGCAAAAGCTTCTGCTTGATGGGACACTCTCCTTGTTCCTGATTGTGGCCTGTGAAGCTCAGCAGCTCCCGGCAGGTCATGTTGCTGCAAATTCTGGTCCTCTGTGCGAGAAGGAGACACCGTCCTTGGGAAACCTTTTCAGCATCGAGCGCCTGGATGCCTGGATCTGTTCCCTCATCGGTTCGTTCATGGTGGGGCTGAGTGGGGTCTTCCCCTTGCTGGTGATCCCATATGAGACAGGAGCTGCTCTGCGGTCAGAAGGTAAGCCTGCTACATGCCTTAGCCTTTCTGAAGCCAGAAGTCCTGGGTTGTTATTAAATGACACAGTGATGAACAGGACCTTGTTACAGAAATACCATGCTCTAAACCAGACAGTACATTTCCTATGCTTTAGTTCATACCTGCAAATCTGATAGGGAGTCCTTGGACAAATGCAAGCCCAGGACAGAGCTTGTACAAAGGGTATTGTTTGGTTTGCACCCTGCTTGGTCCAGAACCTCCCATTCACTGCTGTCCTAGCCAAGTGGTGCAGGGACTCCAGCTGTTTGTTCCGTGCTCTCTCCTTTGAAAGCTTGCTTTGCAGATGCTTCTAATATAGGTCCCTCTGTGCAAAATCTCAGCTGGAGATGTTTTGGCTCCTGGTGAGTTGTGATCAGTGTTTGATTTGGGTTTTTTTTTTAGCTGGATCACACCGTTTGAAGCAGTTGCTGAGTTTTGCAATTGGTGGACTACTGGGAAATGTGTTTCTGCACCTGCTTCCTGAAGCCTGGGCCTACACATGCAGTGCAACAACAGGTATGAAAGCTTTATGTGCCTAGAAGCAGTCTGTGCTATGCCTACTGCTACATTCCATCTTGAAAGCACATGTGACACTTCATCTTTGTACTCTCCAGTCCTCTGAAGATTCTGAGATTGGAGGCTTCCTGAATAGGCCATGGTTTCTTTATGTTTAGTAACTTGCAATGGATTTCTTGTCTGTCAACTTCTGTCTTGTTTTAGACACCTGTGAATCTCTGTTGGTTTTCCTTGATCCTTTCTGTAAAGAAAGGGGATGCTTCTTTAACCTGATGGGAAGTTATAAATGTGTGAGTAGTCTGGTACATGAACATGTGCACCATCTCGGGCACGGGTTCTGCCCCATCAGGTCCATCTTGTCTATAAATCTGTCCCTATAATAATGTTGCTTCTGGAGCCTGTTTCTTGGGAATAACCGGGGCACCTTCACTGGATACTTCCATCTATGGAAGCTCAAATGTGTTGCTCTCTCAATCTTTGCTCAAGGAGAATTAATGGAAAATTGTCTACAAAACCATGGTAGAAAGGAAAACGGAAATGGAAAACGGAAAAAAGGAAACGCAGGTGATAGAAACCTCTGTCTGCCAATGAGCTAAACACTGTTTGGGTTGGGACATAGCTTGTGGTATCTGTGTGTCTCCTTCACACATCAGAAGTGTTGTTGAAACCTGTAATGATTGTGTCTGTCTGCTTCAGCAAATTGATGCCATAGAAGGCAAGTGCTGCTGCATCCCAGCTGTTGAGACACCAAGAAATCATTTCCCCACAGAGAATGTGAGAGAGAGGAAAAGGATGTGATGGGTTTCCCAGACTTCCTTGCTCTTATGTCCTGGGATTTCAAATCTGCTGGGCCTTTGGTCCTTTTTTTCTCAGCTCTAGCCCTGCCAGCAGAACTTGCTGTGCTTTTTCCCCCCCTTTCTACAGTGGTTACCAAATTACTCTGTTTTTCTGCTCTAGCTTGTTTGCTTCTGCCAGGCTGTCTCGAAGCATAAAGGTTTCCTTGACCCATGTAAGCCCCATTACAGAGTCGTTCTGTTCTTCCACTGCAATGCAGTCTTCATGTTTGCAGCCAGGCTGAATGGGTGATTATCTCACAAGCTTGGCTGTAATTGAAACGAAGTTTATAGCTTTGGGCTTCATAACTTGCTCAGGTGTGGCACAAAGGGAAAGGTGGTTCTGTAGCTCCACTAATGGCAGATTTCATGTCAGGGCTTGCTGTTCAATAGATGCAGCTGTAGGATTTTTGTTGATGTAACCTTCACTCGCCTCTGGAGCTCAGTGAAATTCCCAGTGTTGTCAGGAAATACTCTGGATTGCACTACTGAAGCAAAAGGGGGCTCTCGCTCTGTTTCCAAGATGAGAATATTTATTAGGTCAAGAATGAGCAAGTTAAACTAATTTGCTTTGAGATATGCTGGCTCATTATTCCTCACAGGAGGTCTTTCCATTGTTGCTTATGTCTTGGAACTGCTGGTTAAACTGTCTGGGGCAGGATGGGCTCACATGTGAGGGATGCTGTACACTTGATAGTGCCATGAAGATTTCTCTCTTGTCCCTCAGAAGGGCAGAGCTTTCAGCAGCAGAAGCTACTGGGCCTCTGGGTGATCATTGGTTTCCTGACCTTCCTGGTGCTAGAGAAGATCTTCCTAGAGGAAGAAGAGTGCCCTGGTGTGGTAAGTTTGCAGCTGGAGGGGAGGGCATGCTGCTATGTTTGGAGCACTGTACTAAACACCTCATCTGCCCTATCTGACAGGCACAGCAAGTGATCCTGGAGCTGTGAGTATCTTGTCAATGCCCTTTGGGAGCTTTTTGCCACTTCTTTCACACTGGGCTTTAGAAGAAGCAGTTTTATCTCTCTGCTTTGGTTTGTGGTTTTAGCTGAGATTTCTCACCTCAGGGCTGGTTTTGTTCTTGATGTGGTATGTGTGAAAGAGAGCTCCCTTGTTATGTGGACTGGGAGCTGGAGCGCAGAGCTCTGCAGATGAGACTGTTGCTCAAGCAAGCTTTGAGGGATGACAGCTTGCTGATGCATGTTCCAGAGAGCCATCGTGACTCATTCACCTTCTGGGTCCTCAGTTGTTACAAAGACCAGCCTTGTCTGGAAGCCTTCCTCACTGCCATGAGTATGGGTATGGCCCATATTGGGTATGGCCTGGACCAGGCATTTGCTTGGGTAAATTTGTGTGGTAGAACATGTTTATGGTTGGCCAGGTAATAGTAAGTAATGGTTCAGAGGAAAGTCACCCAGCTGCAAAAGGGGCAATACAGGCAGCGGTATCAGAAGGAGAGAACAGTCAGTCCTCAGGCATCTGCACAACACCTAACAGCAACTCCTGCAGACTGTTCAGTCCTTCCTGTGCCATGACTTTTGAGAGGTGAAACTGCAGGTCAGGCACTGCATGAGAGCAATTAGATGTTACTTTGACTTGACACGAGACTTTAATGTCTGAAAGGAGCTTAATCTTTTAATTTACAGAGAGACTGATGTCTGAGGGGAACATTTTTTTATTTGGAAGCTGACAAATCCCAGCTATAGAATAATTCTCTCGACTTTGTTACTCTGATGCACTGGGGAGAGCAAAACTCTTTTTGCTCCATCCCCTGCCCAGGCAGAGGTGTATTTCTCTGGGCAGCAGCTTCCAGCAGAAGAGGGAGACTCAGTCCCTTGTCTTCCCAGAGGAACCTGACTTATGCCAAAGGGATGTGATTCCAATTCCTCTTCTCTTTCTACTTCCCTTCTCTGGGTGATTGGTAGTCTTTGTTCTTGCCTCACAGTGCAGGTGTCACAGTGCTCTCTGAAATCTCATTTCTGACAGTTGTTATTAAAGTAGAGCGCCAAAGCTGCTGATCTGCATTGGAAGGACAAAAGACTTAAGGGCGAAGATTGGATTTCTGACCCTGATTCATGCTTATTCATCACTGACAAAAAGGGAGTGACAACTTGTTTTCCCCAAATTTAGGTCTGTGATTCCAAAGCACCAGCTGGAAAGATTCCAAATGGAAGTGGCTATGCACTGCCAAAGGTGGCAGGCCAATCCCAAAGAGCAGGAACAGATTTAGCTCAGTGTAATGGCTCTTCTCGCCGGTCCTGTCCAACAGACAACAGAATCAAGGTAAGAGACCCACAAACTCACCTTCGCATCTTATGTTATTGGGGCACCTGTTTTAAAGTTCAGGAGTTGTCTGTGGAAAAAACTGTGCTTGAGTGAGGAATTCAGTGCTTGAGTGAGTTGTGCTTAATTTGCTGTCAAAGTGCCTGTGTGGGTCATAGCAGGGAGAAAATGGAGGATTTGGGAGAAATACGCACTGCAGCCTATGCCAAAGAAGCAAATCACTCTTGTGAAGGCATACGTCTGGTGGTGTGTGTTTTGGCTGAATCCTGAGTTCAAAGTACAGTACCTTCACATTTTGTTACTCTATGTCTTACAGTCATTATATCTTTATTTGCTTAATTTTTTGTGCTGTGATTTCTCTGTTCTCTATTGCCTCCATTGTACCAGTTGTGAGCTGCACCTTTCCTTTTAAGGCACCTGTTGGAAGCATTTTGACAGTTGAAACTATCCATCATAAAACTTAGAAGTCCTGTTTCTCAGATCAGTTTATTTGCAGTTAGAAAGTGCATCTTGTCCACTTCTGCTTCCAAACCTTTATTTCCCATCAATTCCTTCTCACTGGACCTCATCTGGCAAAGAGTTAGTGCTTCCCTTCCTCTCCCTAGGTTTATTTCTCTCCTAACTTCTTGAATCAGCTTAGCAGGTGGAGGAGGGAAAAGGAGTACTGTGCCATTGGGCTAACCTTTAGCTTGGCTTTGCTTTCAGTTTTATGGTACTGTCTTTGCACTGTGGAAACCTTTGTCTAGGTGAACATTACAAGCAAGAGAATAAATCACCGCTTTGGTGAAGGAGGACCTATAATTTGAGTTGGAAAGCACGTAACAATGTGCAGGATGGGAGGAGAGTGACTATGAACAGAAAGTGTGGTTGCATGAACTAGCCCTAAACCTACGTGGTCAGTCAAAGGCTCTTCAGTCTTTCTGTTTTAAATCTGTTTTGCTGTAACTTCATAGCTCTTACTACACGATGTGGAAAATACGCTGAGGTCACTGGGAATTCGCTAGGGACTGTAGTAATAGGACAAAGGATAAAACTTAAACAGAGGAAGTTTAGATTGGATATAAGGAAGAAGTTCTTTACTGTTAGGGTGGTGAGGCACTGGAATGCGTTGCCCAGGGAAGTTTTGATTGCTCCATCCCTGGAGATGTTCAAGGGCAGGGTAGACAGAGCCTTGGGTGACATGGTTTAGGGCGTCCCTGCCCATGGCAGGAGGGTTGAAACTAGACGGTCTTAAGGTCCTTTCCAACCCTGACTATTCTATGATTCTATGGTTCAATATGAGTGTGTATTCCGGTACATAAACCCAGAATCATACTCTACACTGGCCTATTTGCATGACATTTCAGTTACTTTATGACTATATCTCTAATGAAAACTCTCCACATTTCACATTGAATATATTTGTTGCAATTAACATTTTCACACAGGGGGATGTTGTCTGCTCTTTACGTCTGTCTGAACCTGGTTATTTTCAATTCCAAATGGAAAACTCAATAGAGAGCAAATAAAATTTCTAGAGCCAGCAGCAGCACCTGAAAGCTCAAAGTTACAAAACACCATCCAGGCAACCTCATGCAACTAAAAACTTCATTTTCTCTTCTGTCTCTTTCTGGCTATTGTTTGCAAAATAAATCTTTTTCTTAGCAGCCTTCTCCCTTTCCTCTGAAACTGAGGTGTGTGGGTTAGGGTTATTGCTGCGGGGTACCTGTTAGACAAATGCAACTGAGATGTAATATCAGAAATAAAGGATCATCAAGGAACATTTTACTTATACAAGACTTGAGAGGGAGTAAAATTGCTATGTTAAGACTGTCAGTTTTTCTCATACTAAGCAAAATATAACTTTATTATTTATTCTTCTTTAAATTGCATCAGCAGCACTATTAAGACCACATAAGAATCACATTTTGAATATCATTTTCATTATCAAGAGTAATTATGAAGAAAGATTTTTTTTGACATGTTTTGGTTCATCTTAATTATAGAAAGGTTTATAACACTTGTTATGGTGGATTTAATTCACCCTAAGTGCCAAATGCAAATCATTATCCTAATAAGAAAATATAAATCATACAGCAGATTTTCTCTGTACTGTATTTTATGATGCTTATTTATATCTTTATACCTTCTAATTTTCTTAGGGAAAAATATAGATATCTATTGTAGGGCATGATTACAAGTAATTATGGAAGTATTACTGAAATAAAGGTGCTGATCAAAAACATGATGACAATCATGAACTTATTTAATTCAGAAAATATTCCTAATTTAATTTAGTATTAAGCATATTCATATTTCCTGAATATATTAAAACTATTGAGTTCTTGGGCTCACTTGTAAATATATATGCTTGCTTATTAGTTCACTTTTAAACCATCCAAAGTGCTGGGAAAGAAGCACATCCATCACATTAACCTCACGAGGCAATGGAAAAGAGGTAA
>JAVHNF010045700.1:0-10019 GCA_034783455.1 Micropsitta finschii
TGCTCTGGGCAGGTGAGGGGAGCACGGATGAAGGGAAAGGCACCTGGCCTACAGCTCAGTACAAGCTTGGGGGCTAGAAGTGTTTCAGGCAGGTTTGTCCCTCACCTGTGACATTACTTCCTCACTGCCTCCCCTCACAAAGACGAACCTCCTCCTCCTCCGCTGGGGAAGGTCAACCAACATCCACCTGGATTGCCCGAAGTGAGGAGGTGAAGCCTGACAGGACATAGGGATGCTGGCTCTCTCTGTGGGAAGGCTCATGGCCATCAGTGGAGCAGGACTCAGAGATGACAGCTAGCAGTGCCTGGGCATAGGGCAGTGCCCTGCTGCAGCTCAACTCTCACCACTGCTAAGCAGAGCTAAGGACCTGTTATTCCACCTCCAGGTCTGACATGAAGCCTGTCTCAGGGGTTCAGTGTGGGTTTGTCTCATGCCTGACCCCATAGAATCCCTGTGCCATGAAAAGTGCAGCAGGGCACAGCCCTCCTCGGCTTCCTTCCTGAAGTCTCTTTGGAAACAAACCCAAAGCCATCACAGCCTTGCCCACAGAGCCAGAGCCTCTGTCATTAACAGCTTTACATTTATACTGACTGCAATTAGCTAACTTACTGTCTGGGCTGGGTGAGCTGAGTGTTTTGGTAGGTCCTGCAGGAACCTTGGGCAGTATGGGTGCTTTGACTGTACAGCCCTTCGTTAATTAGGACTGTATCTCTGTGTGTTTTTACACATGGCTCTACTCTCATATACATCTGGCAATTAGTTTACTCCCGAGAATGTGAAGTAATTTTTGGCATCTAAACTGGAGGCATGACCATCTGGAGTTTAACTCTTTGCTGCCACTGGAGATTCCACAAGAGCATGAAAGGCAAGCAATAGTTCCTCCTTTGCTCTAGCAATGACTGCAGAGATAAGGTTCTTGGACCTATGGTAGTGAGAGGTTTACTTGTTACTATTGGAAAGGCTTTATCATTGTAATGAATTTCATAACTAACAAATCACTTTAGTGCAAGACTTTTTGCTATTTTAAAGTAGTCAGGACAGGTTTCTGGACAAACCCTAGACAGGTTTGCCTGTTATCTTACTGGAGATGTAGCAATCATATCCATTTGTACTATGTTTTTCATATATTTTCTTAGTAAAGGAATCTGTCTTTATTTCTGCAGTCTTTGTTTCTGTTGTCTTTGGCTGAAGGACCAATATCTTAGTGTTGTCTAAAATTACTTTATTGTGGCTTTATATGTTGAAAGCCAAAACAGATTTTTTAGAAGACAAATGCTTGACATGAAGTTGGATTAGGATTTATTAATGTAAACCCCCATGATCTGACTTTCCCAGCACAGGTAGTTTTTCTGTTGCAGAGAGGAAAAGATTTAACTAGGTAATATGCACAGGAATTTTTTTGTCAGCAGAAAGAGCATTACAAATCCTCACATGTTTGAGATCCCGTATGTCCATGTATTCAGACAGACAGCTAGATGATTTTCCTATGTATGAGGAGATTAGAGCAAAAGAGGTAAAATGCTGATAAGCAAGTAATTTGGATGTCAGTTTTATGTTCCCTTCAGTCTTTAAAACAATGCTGTAATGAGAACCTAAACCTGAAATGGTTTAAGTGGAGCTGATTTGTAGTGTAAAAAAGGGAATCATTGTTTTGTTATCATTCACATTAGGCACAAGACAAAACCAGTGATTTGATTCAGAAGTGTGAGCTTTTGGAGTAACAAATGCTCCTGTTCCTGGTACTCACTGCTGTACATCATGATCTGTAACTAAGTATGGCATTTTCTTTGTTCATCTGTTTCCCAAAATAACTCACTGCATTTTTGTTGCCACCAAGTACCTGCCTGTGATGTAAAACATACAAATCATACAAAAAAGGAAAATAACCCATCTTTTCAACACAAGACCAGAGATCAGAGGTCCTGTTTGTCAGTGACTGTTTCCTTTATCCTTGTGAATAACCTTCATCTGGGAAAGATGCTGCAGAGGAGAATCTAGCTCATAAATGAGAACAGAGGTGTTTACATTCTTAGTCCTGCCCATAGAAACATGAGGGGAGAGACAAACACACTTGCTTTCTGTAAACCATCCCCAGCTCTGTTTCTTCTGTTTCATCATTTTCAACAGCACCTGAAAGGCATAAAGCCATGCCATCCTGATAGGGTGGTATTTGACTCTCTCTTTAAACTTAGATACATGACGATATAATAAGCTGTGGAAAGTCATGCCCCCTTACTGTTTCGTATGCCCTGCATCCTTCGCTTTCTTTATCTCCTTAGATGCCCTAATACTGACTCTTGGTCACACACTCTAGGTTACTCTGCTTTTGCAGGGGGGTTGGACTAGATGATCTTTTGAGGTCCCTTCCAACCCTTGGGATTCTGTGATCCATTTGAATATGAAGTATAATAAATCATCTGTTTACCTCAAAAAACTAATTTTCTATCCAAAGCAAGATGGCAAGCTATGTTGGCCTCCATGTCCATTTATTCACCTTGTGGTGCAAGTCAAACGTTACCATTTGGAGGGAGGTCTCAAGCAGACCGGTGAATGACCACAGGACAGGCATCACTCCCAGTTTCCTTGAGCTTTATTTGAGTCCAGCCTGCATGTGAAAGGTGTTTGTAGCCCACACAAAAGTCTTGATTCAGCCATCACAATGTATTTAACAGAAGAAATTGATCTCTAGGAAGTTCAAAAAACTTTCTGAACTACAGAAGCAAATCATGTGCTGAGCAGAAAACTATGTTAATAGCTGCCTCATCAGCCTCTTGATCAAAAACAGACTGAAGGAATGGGGAAGGATGTCGGTGTCCATGTGTTGTAGGATTTCAGTGCTCCTCTCTCTGAATGCCAAAGTCAAGGTGTCTTAAAAATGTGAATTCTAACTTAAGCTTACTTCTAGGTGAGTGATACTTCACCAGTCTGCTATATTGGTCACATTGCATTTTAAGGGCCAGTATTAGGATTTGCCTCCCATTTCTCTCATTCCTTTAGAGATAAGTATTTTAATTATATGATGGATGCTTTTCTTATGGAATAGCTGCAGCATGCATTCTTGGTTTCATGGTACATAATTGCTGTGCTGCTGCAGTGACCATGGGTATTTCATTAGCACAGCAATTTCTTTGCCATTCCAATTATCCTCATCGTGGGATTTCCTCAGAAGCTGTAAAAGAAAGGTCCTCATGTTGTTGTATGTATTTCACCAATCTCTACTACAGCAGTTCCTTCCTCCTGTTCTTGAATTTCAGCTGCTTTTCACCTGAGAGCAGGAGGGCCCAGCAGCAAGCTGCTTTCAAACAATGTCCTACCAAACCCAAGGGAAACAGTGGGGAGGAGGAGTGCCAAGAAGAATATTAAGGCCATATTTGCTGTGAAACACACCCAATATCTGCAGCAAAATAAGTTTCTGCAGATTTTGGAGATTGGCTTGGTGTGTTTGTGACAATCTCTTGGGAGCTGTAGCCAAGTAATGGTGACAAATCATAAACTGAAGCAGCCCAGTGAGAAGCAGCACTGGGACTTGTTGGAGGAAGAAGTTGGCGTCAAAGTGAATGAAGAAGGAAGGCCCTCATCTGAATTTATCACCAACTTTGCTTATGCATGGAAAAAACATGAATCTGCTCAGCACATCTTGTACCAGAATGGGGATGTCTAAAGCTGATACCACACTGAGATACGAGGGAGTTACCAATGTAAACAAACATATAAAACCAAAGTGTTGATAAGAGTATAAAATACTACATGGTAATTCTGAGCAAGAGCTTGTGGTTTGGTAGCTATTAATCTTGCTACATCGTTTTTCTTTAACGTACCTTAAATATTTAGGCAGCAGGAAATGTGGTCAACTGAAAAGTTGCTGTGCTGTTTGCATAAAAGTTGGCATTGGCAGGTGTTACTTTCATGAATATAAAATAGAAGCAGGCTTGCTTTGGAGCATGCTCTTACAGCCAGGTCTCACAGGGTGCTGGGGCTGAACGGTTGTAGGTGAACACTGGCTGGGATTTTACTGTTACTGTCTGCAAATGAGCAATTAAAAAAAATAAAATCCAGCTTCTCTGATAGCGGAGGTGTCTGGAGTTCTGCTGTTGGAAGGGGCATGCAATTTTCTGAGAGACTGAACAAAAAGTAAATTATAAAGCTGAATTTTAGGATGCTATACGGAATGTCAGGTTGAGTTTCTGTCACCATTACGTATAGGAGCATAGTCTGAATTGGTGCCAGAGATGTGAGCGTGTGCAGCCTTGGGAGGATGTGAAAGCCGTATTTCATATGGGGCCCATCTCTCTATTCATTTTTAATTTCTTTTGGATGATGGGAACGAAGACATCTGTAAAAAGTAATAAGTCTCCTTTCCTTCCAGGATAAGACTATGAGTTTTCCAGCTGTTGGCTAAGACAGGTTTTCCTGTTGAAATAGCTGTTGTCTGATGTAAGTCTAAAGCAATATGGTTATGGTAACAGAAAAGACTTCTTTGTCAATTCTGTCCCTTGTTAGTTTTAGTTGTAAATGCAAGAATTTCCATTCATTGTTGCATCTTGTAGCAGCTGTTGGATTTTTAAAACCTTATGGATTATTCCAAGTTAAGTGCACATTGTTGACAAAATGCAGTATAGCTTATATTCTGTATTTTGTTTATATTATGTATTTCTATTACGTTGTGTGGCTAATTCTCTTTTATCTTCATAGTGAATTCTCACAATTATAACACATGCTTTTGCTTTTCTTCAAGAGTCCTGTCATCTTGAATAATACAAAACCAAGCTTATAATATTGATTCATGTTGTTCTTGGTAGCAATCTCAATAATATGGACTATGCCATATATTTGTTAACTGATGCTATTCTATATTCATGAAACAATCCTTGAGATCTTTTTCTAGACATGTAGAGTTTTAAGATTAGCTTAATAGGCATCTCTCTGATGTGTAATTATTCCAGACCAAACAATATGTTAACCACAAGATACATAATTTGTATACAGTAGACAAGGAAAGAAGAATGTATGTTTAAAAAATGAATTATCCAGAGCAATTTGGCAAAAAAAGTAGTTCTAATTACTACCTTCTAATAAGACTTTTATTTTTATTTAAATAACTTTTTTAAAAAAAGTGTGCTGGCTAGTGAAGCAGTTCTCCTTTTGTATCTTACAAGTTTCTTTGCTATAATTGTTTTCTTTCAGTTTCAAGATACAGTATTTTACAAATTAGAGGAACACTAGGAAATTGAATTTAAAAACATGCTAGGGTATCTGCTCAGTCTTGAAGCCAGGGCTGCGTTATCTCCTCCATCTTTCTTCGCATTGCTCTGTACTACTTATTCTTGAATAAGATCTGATGCTTTCATTTTTTTCTTGCAGAAGGCTCTTCTGAAGTGCACCAAGCAGATATTTTTAATGCATCCCAAACAAAAATTGTAATTTTTAAAACTTCAGTTGGCATTTAGACTTTGAGCTTGGCTTCAGAGGTGCTGGTGGTTAGTACCTAGCAGTTCTGGAAACTGCCTCATACCAGTGGTAGCAAAAGTAATTTTCAGAAATGCCTTTGAATCTTCAACCATCCTGTTAGTGACAGAGGTACTTCTGAAAGTGAAATAATTACTACAGAAAGACCTGACCTCATTACTGATTCAAAAGAGGTTGTAAGAAGACTATCCTCTCTTACACTATGGTTTTTATGGCTGTTAGCTGAAGCACATGTTCCTCAGAGGGACATGTCTGGAAGCAAAACTGGAAGATAATATGTTAAATGAGGCCTGTGTTTTGATGTCCTGACCTCTGAATTTCTGAAACATGTAAAGAAAAAGTCATGACTCCATTTAAACCAAAATTTTTTAAGTCAGAAGGTACAACCTAACTAGCTTATTTTGAAGGGTTTGGTGCATCTCTGCTAGTGAAGCTCGGTATGAAGCAGAGAGCATAAGATGCACTTTTACAACAGTCCTAGTGGCTGTGTTTTTGCATTTTAAATTATAAAGAACCCATGAATCATATTGGTGGTTTTTGTGAATACAGTTTTCCAGACTTCCTAGCCTGTTCTTACTCTATAATACTTTCCAATGATTTGCTTTTTGGCTAACAAAGAGCCTGCCTGTTTGTATGAAGCTGCTGGTTTTATGCAAAACCTATGGTGAAACTGTTGGTGAAATGATTGCTCAGTGATGCTTGAAAGGGTAAATAGCAAAGTAGTGTCCCAGGGTACAAAGAAGTTTTGCTACTGCATGAGCAGAATGTAGCCTAAGTAGCATGTCATAGGAAGAGATGACTGCACTGTATAGTAGAGATCTTCAGGAGTAATAGTAGGGGGTAGAAAAGTCTCTGAAAGGTTGTTCTGGCTTCAAGAACTGTTGGGGATGTTTTCAAGCCACGTTGGATGCTGTTAGGTGGGAAAATATTTTGTAGAAGTTTAGTGCTCATCCTGCACTTCCATCAAGCTGGTAAATCCTGTCAGCCCAAATGAAGACAGAAAATGGATTTACGTGGCTTTCCCTGCATTTGTTTCTCAGACAGCCACATTGAAGAATGCAAACATGGCTTGAACTTTAGTTGTAGTCAATAAATGCAGGCAGCCTATGGAGGAATTCATTTTTGGATTATATTTGAAATGACAGTTACTCTGTTGGATTAGAGGTAGTTTGTGGATATTGGATGCTTACATGGGCTCATGGCAAAATTTTGCAGATTAGCCTTGCAGGGGCTGGAGCAAAAACTAGACCATATCATAGGCTCTCCTTTATCTTCTGCAGTCATATAACTGACAAGTTTGGGGAAAGACACAAAGAAAACTGTTGTATAATTTTGAAATTTCAAAGCAATGCCACATAATCACAGCTATTTTTTATTATCCAAAATCTGCTCTTCCTTATAAAGACCTGCACTAATGTAAACATTTTGTGACTTCTTTTGCCACAGAGGGGTGTCTTTAGTATCCTTCTTCCCAGTTGTGAGTCTGTAAATCAGACTCCTGCCTGCCTGCCTCCCCAGTGAAATGAACTGATAGTATGCTTAAAGTGCAGTTGAGTAGCCAGGAGCTATATATGTTTAAAGTAGCACTACTAATGATTACCTCTGCAGTCAGAAAATTAAAATGTAATCTGATACACATAAATTTGCCACATAAATCTCTTATTACAGGAAAGCCATTTTCTTTTTTTCTTACCAGCTCTTTCATGTTGCATTCTTGGGGGTGTTTTTTCCTTAGTCCCCTAAATGAAACACTTTACAAAACACAGAAAGATGAAGAATTTAGTTTTTGACAAACAAAACAGAGGACAATATTCTTCTCCGAAAAGAGAGGAAGTATCAGCATCCACATTGATGAGAGTTCACATTAGACTGATACGGGAACTTCATGGAGACCCAAGATGGAAGAACTGAGACGTACAAAATGAACTCCATAATTGACTGTGCAGAAGCAAGAGCAATGAAAGTAAACTGTTAAATGCACTAATTGAGGTATAACCACCATAGATATAAAACCAAACCTTGAGCATGTTGTGGTTATGTGTTGCCACAAGTTGCAACCTGCCAACAAGTACTTTTGGTGTCTCTATGCACCGAGGTCCTGCTGTAGACCTCAAACGGCACAGGGTTTCTGTGAACCATCAGGAGAGCTCTCACCGAGCCATTTCCAAATAAATTATCAGGAACTTCCTCTTCTTAATAATAACCTGTCTGGCTGTTTTTCCAAGCCCAGAAGCTTACATGAGCCTACTGTACAAACACGGCACTGGAAGAAGGTGGTTTTGATTTGTTTTATTCCTTTCAAGTTGTGTCATGTTGTCACAAACCCTTCTGAACATGAAAGATAAATGGAGAGGAAATGAGGCAACTTATCTTTTTCTTTTTTTCAAAAAGGAAGGAGTATTGAAACATTGAGGCGGAAGAGCTTGAACAGCCAAGGAGACTCAAACACACGTTCAGTGAGAGAGACAATAGCTGACTGGAGCTTCTTCCTGGGAAGTCTTCTTAGAAATGGAAAAAACAAACACCAGTGCTAACCCTATTGTCATTTTGGTGATGCTTTCATGAACATTTGGGGAACTGAAACTTGTCCAGGCAGAAGAATAATGTACAACACTTGGCAGACTGTCAAGTAGCTAGACTGTAACCCCTGTGAGCTTTATTCCACAGCATATAAGCGGGTTTTATTGAAGTCAGCTCCACAAAGGAAACAAGACAGCTTTGAGACTCCACCTGCAGGGTTCCTTGCCACCACCTTCCAATCACAGCAAGTGACACCATAGTTATGCCTGTCTGGGAGTCACAGACAAACACACAGTGGGGATCTGGCATTTCTTTGAATTAGGCTAAAATAGAAGTCTGAAAAAGAAAATAAATACTTTTCAACTAAAAGTTCAAAAGGTAAAAAGAGGTAAAAAGGACAAACGGTATTTAGACCTGAAACCCCAGCATTTGCACAGGAGTGACTATAAGATAAATATCTTTCTTTGTATGTGATCTCTGTTATATTTACATCGAATTCTTTCTGAACACAATTCTTTTACCTTTTTTCCTTAAATTCCCCTAACCTATGACCTTGTGGCCTGGGAGTATTTCTCCTACCTCTGGTGATCTGGATTGCTGGCACTGGCTTGTTGTAGAGGGGGGCAAACCTGGTGAATGTGAAAGCAATCCTTTGATAGTGCTGTAGTTGCAGAAAGTTAAGGGTTGTTAAGATTTTTTTTTACTTGACCTCTTTGCAAGATAAAATTTCCAGAATTAATTATGAATTTGCTAGCAGAAGGTATACTTTTATTAGTCAGGTCCTAACTTTAATCCAGAAGAATCAAAGGCATTAACTCTGACAAGTAAGACATGATTACTTAAGTTTAATGGGTTCTTTTAGCCTTGAAAAACCAAAACTCAAAAAAAAATTGGATCACTTTGTTTCTTTCTTTCACAGTGCTTTGGGAATACTGGGATCTTGATTCTGGCCTTGCTCAGCTTTGAATGGGAGAAAGGAGGGAAAAAAAGGCAAATGGTAGTTTCCCATGTTGAGAAACTCCAGGCAGCCAGAGGGCCATCTCCCATCTTCTCTTTGCTTGTTCCCCTTTGTTTTCTTTTCACGGCCTTTTGCATCATTTGTCTGCTTTTGCACCTGGATTGCCCCTGGACAAACAGGGGCTTTTTGTATACTCACATTGGTTTCACAAGTCAGGGCAAGACCTTCACTCCATTGTAGCCAGTTCTATTTCCTTTGCACCCATTTCACAACTGGAAGAGAGCAAAAGGTTGCTCCTAACCCAAACTAGAACTTCTAGGCAGCAGCAGCATCTGTAGTAGAACCTGAGTAAGTGCAAGTGAGAAAACCTGATGTACTCATTAAGTCCAGCATTGCTTTGAAGGGTGAGACATTTTCATAGCTTTAAAGAACCTCAGGTCCGTGCAGCTAATGCTCTGGTGCCACTTCTTGGTGTTTCTCAACTAACTTGAATTATAAAACTTAATCTGTTGCATCACAGAGCTGTAGTTTCTCTTCCTTATCTGTAATATTCACGGAAAAAATAATGTTTTACACAGGGTTAGGTGAGCAGATTCATGTTCTAGACACTTGTTTTCTAAACTCTTAACCTTAATTGATGCTTTTTTGTAATGGTGGGAAGAAACCTCCTTCCCTGCAGGATGAGGCACCAGCGCTTTCTCCTGTCTCTCCTGTAGAATTAAAAATTCAGTGAACAGTGTGGTTATGCTGGCTGGGAGGTATTATCATCCACAGAGAAGTACAGAAGGGTTTGTTTATAAAAGGGGAGACTTAGCTGCATGAATATACACCCTTTAATGCTTGAAAGTATTTCTCGCAAAGCGTGAACACAATTATTTTCCCATTTTTCTTGTCCAAGCTTAATGTAAAGTGAGAGGTGTGGTAAAAAAATTCCTTGGGCTGTGAACTGCACATAGGCTAGCTGGAATATTGTCCCTTGGAAATCGTGACATTTACTATTTTTCAGTGTATATAGGAGCAAATAGAGAATCAAACACCTCATGATTTGGGGAGGAAAACTGTAAAGAAAAGGAAC
>JAVHNF010045718.1:0-14757 GCA_034783455.1 Micropsitta finschii
TAGAGCCCCCATCAAGGGTGGGTTCTCCCAGCAGCAGATGATATGCCAGACACCTCTACCCTCCCCATGGTTTGCCTACAAGCATACCCAGCACATGGATCACAGTACAATGGTTTGTGCAAGGACCTGTAATTCGTTTGCTCTATCCAAAGTAGGGATCCTGGGCTGGGAAAATGAGAAAATAAGAATGTCTTCTCAGCCACAGAACAAACCACAGCATTGCTGGAATAGCAAGCCATAGAAGGGGCATGCCTGCAATGCGTTTTCTTAGGCAGGGAGTAGCAACCCCCAGGGTTGTCCCACAAAACCTCCCCTGGCCTGCCCCTATTGCTGCTCCCACAGCTTCAGAGATGCCATGGCAGAAGCTAGCAGCTTAAAACACTTCCACATCTCTTTTCTTTCCATGCACTGCCACTCCCTTGCTCTTTTATTCTTTTCTTGGTTACTACTATTGCTGATCTGCTGGAAGGAGCGTTTCCAGAGATCCCCCCCTCTGTGCAATTCACTCAGTGATGTACTGGTGCCCATTTAGGAAAGGACACTCCCAGATGCTTCACTACTGAGACACATCAGAAAGATGAGCTAATGGCTTCACACAGCAGCTCACATGCCAAAAGTCCTGGTGGTCCCCATCATCAGCCAGAAACCCTGGGATCCAGGATTGTAAAACTGGGTACCACAAAGAGAATCCCTAAGGACATGTGGAGATGTGGGACTGTAAGACTCATCCACTGAGATTTTGCTTGAGTTCTTGCTCTAAAATGGCAGCACAGTGCTAAACATGGCAGCACTGGCCCAGAAGCTGTGAAAGCTGGGGAGTTTTCCCCCATCTGAACCCTGCAAAGCCCAGTGGAGCTTGCCAGCTGGTCTGGGAAATCTCATCTTCCATCCGTGTGACATCTGGGAGTGCCCCAGTGCAGGGCAGCGAACGTGGAGCCTTTGCAAAGTGCAGTGATTTTATTTCTGAATCTCATAAATCTCCTGCTGGGCTCCAAAACAGGTGTGAAATGCAGGATGCTGCTCATGTGTGCTGGAGCTGGGCAGGATTTACTCCATGTAAGGATACAAGCCCCTGGATGCACATTCCTTATCTCAGCAATAAGATTTATAGAGGCCCTGAGATTTATCCTGCCTGTAAAATTCTGTTAAATGAAGGGATGAGTTGTGCAATGACTATTGTTTGGGAATGTATTGTGTCTGCTGGCAGAAAAATGGCCATGTCTCTACTGGATCTCACACCACTGCCAGGTGTGCTGGGACAGCAGCAAAGATGCTCCGAGGGGATGCAAGGAGCCAGATGCTGCTGTCAGGAGGCTGCACCATCACCCACCCTGGTCCTGCTGAAGAGGGACACATGGGCAAGCGAGGGTATCCAACAGGTAGACCAGGAAAGGTGCTGGGAAAAGCAGCTCTTTGACCACGGAGTGAGTGGCTCAGTGTGTGAGCTCAGTTGTGCAGCACGGCACCAGGGTGGCGGGTGATGAGCGAGGACATCCACTGCAGGACTAGGGCAGGTTGCCATTGGAAATAGCTTCCTGGAGGGCAGGCTGTGGGCACCCGGCTCCCCAGGCTGGGCTCATTAGCTGGCAGGCTCGGTGCTGCTGGGGGAGGCGGTGCCGGAGCTCCCAGCAGAAAGGAGCTTTTGATGGAAACGAAGATTTTCGCTTTTGAAAAACCTGGAGTCGGGGAACGAGCCTTGGGGTTACCATGGAAACCCATCGCTGAACCGCGCCGCAGCAGGAGACACAGCCACAGTGTCTCTGGGTCTGCGGTAACGGAGCCGATGAGGGCACAAGACACCAGCGGCCACATCCCTGTGCTCTGTGTGAAGTGAGCATGGACAGGAGAGGTAGAAAAAGTGGTCATCTGCTGGGATAGGTTTGGTTTGTGATGGTGGGAATGGGTTGAGGGTCAGGACACGGCCATGCTCATCACTGGCCACCAGCCCGGTGCATGGAACAAATCACGGTGAATAGCAACAGTGAGCAGCACACCGCAGCCTCACTGCAGATTGGCTGCGAGTTATATCTTGAGGAAGATCAATAGAACAAATTATAGCAGCAGAACAATATGAGAGAGCCCTGAAAACCCCAATTACTGACAACCTAATTAATATGTTTTTAAACAAATATTATGGCAATACTTCAAACAATATTAACACGGCCACAGAAGTTTCACAAGGAGGGCAAGGCAATTCTTTAGTCTGTGGCAATAGGGTGGGAAGGAACCCAAAACAAGAGGGAGAATGGAAAAGAATGGCTTCGATACAGCCACAGCTGGGGAAAAGCCAGTGCTCTTTCCAACACAGAGCACAGGGACTCCCACATGCTACCCCAACACCCTGCAGGGCTGCAGATCAATAGTTCTGTAGAAAAAGAGAGAACAAGGAATGGAGAAGAGAGAAAAAATGATAATACATCACACCAGCTCCTCCAGCCCTTCTAGGAAGAATGTAACCAGACAAAGGGATGCCAAACCCAACCTTCCTGAAAGGGATCTGGCCTGGAAACCTGACCCCCAAACAAAGCAGCATCCTTGGAAAAACAATGACATTTAAATACACCTCTGATTTCTCCTGGGACTCCTGACACAATGTGGGAGTGAAAGGGAAGCCTTAGCCTAGCCCAGCACAGGAAACCTTGTACTCTAGCTCAGAGGCAGCAGAGATGCTGACATGCAGCCCTGCACACCCCAGGATATCATCCCAGCCTGTCTATCTGGACACATCCCAGAGCAACACTGAGGTCCTGGGCAGCTGGAGAAGCCTCTGTGTGAGTGACAGCACCAGGAGCAGTCCTGTAGGCCATATCATCCATTGAAGTCCAATTGGATCCCTCCCCAAGAGCAAACCGGCACTGACATCTGTGGCCTACAGATGTTCAATTGCAAACAGAGGGAGGTGTTCTCCTGCTTCAGAGATGACAAAAAAAGAGATAATAAAAATTGCTACCTGAAGGAACTGGTAGAAAATCATCTGACAACACTGGAGCCGTGCACTGACCCACCAGGCGTGGGATGAAAATAACCAGCGTGCTACCAGGCCCTGGGGCTGGCAGGGGGAGCAGGACCCTGGCATGCTGCACTGACAGCAGGAACATCCTGGACCCCTGGGATGAAGGCGTGCTGCGTGCCAGTGAGGTGATGCCATCGCTACGTGAACCAAGGACACAGGGAGAAGGGCATCTTACACGGATGCTGGAGAAAACAGGCATTTAGTGTGGCTCTTGGAAAGCTTTCAGGCTCTATGGTAGAGTGAGATCTCAGCTTTTCTCATACAGTCAGCTTCTCAAGGTGCTTCTGGCCACTGCAAGAAGGAGCTAGGTCAGAAAGAAGACTAGGGTTCAGTGTAATCCCCCCCAAGAAGCCTGCTGCAGAAAGTATGCATCAGTGGAATGTGGTGTTCTGTCTTGTATGGGTGGAGAAATGTGGAGAGCAACGTATTAATGCGGCCTCTGCAGTCCTGGCCTGTGCAGTGTACTCCTGCTCTGTGCAAGGACTGCTGCATGGCAGGCAGGCAAAAACCCACAAAGGAGAGGGAGAGATGTGTGAAGTCGGACACACATCCACATGCATCGACATGGAGCTTCCACTGCAACCATTTCACATCACAAAACCCAACAGTTTGCCAAAACAGAGCTCACAGGTGGATATACACGGGATTTCTCATGGATGATGCTCTGGGAAGTTTCACAGGAGGATGCAGGAATGGTTAAAGCAGCTCAGACCAAAGGTTCTCCTAACCCAAGTGCTTTGTGGAGGGTATAAGCCAAGATCAGTATGATTTCCCTCAACCCTTCTGGCTCCTGCCATGTGGTGCACAGGCAATTCCCAAGGTGGTGGCTTTGTTTTGTGCTCAGCATTTTTTTCTCCCAAGAATTTCTGCAAAGGCTTTTAGTGCTGATGTGCACCTTTCGGACCGAGGGGGGGGGGGGTTCTGTGCTGAGAAAGGAGGGTCCAGAAACCTGGATGAGAAAGGACATGGGTGAGATGCTGCAGCCTGCCCTAAGCCCCAGTGTGCGTCGATCATCAAGGGGCCCTGCTCAATCAATATCAGTGTTGCAGGCAACTCTGGCTCCTGGCTCAGCTTCCCTCTTGATGGTCCTGGTGTGGTTCATGGGACTACCCAAGCCCCACAAATCCCATTTTTGGGTTATGTCCCCAATTCCAGGCTCTCTGCCTGAGACCACTTCCCACAGCATCCCTCTCCTGAGTCCCAGTACAGCTTCTCCTTGCTCTCAAATCTGCTGGACCCTGCCACCTGTGGGGTCTCCATCCCACACACCTCTCTCTGGCACTGTGAGCCACAGCAGCGCAGCCCTGGAGGAGGCAACCTCAGGCAGGTGGAGAGAGAGCATCACGCACCTTGTGTGTGTCAATGGAGGAACTGCCAGGCGAGTAATTAGACCCAGCGCTGCGCTTCCTCTGAAGTCTACTAACAGGGTTTTAGCCGACTGCTCCCTGTTTGGGATAACTGATGTGAACAGGGTGGGAAAGAGACAGCAGGAAGCTCCAGAAAGGAGGATTTGTACTCTGGCTGGTGTGGGGGAGTGCAATCACAGGCTGTTCCTCGCCGGGGTTTCTCAGCAGCAGAGCATCTTATTCATCTCCTTCCCTCCTGCTCACAGAGCGATGTTCCAGTCGGAGCAGGAAGCAGCTGTAGCCTGGATTACCTGGTCTGATTCAGTGCCCTGATAGAGCCCAGGTCCTTTGCTGCCTGGGGAGGAGGAAGGAAGCAGCACAATAGCTGAGGGTCAGAGGAAGGATCCGTGCAGGAAGACACCCTTCCCTACTTCCTATCTGTTGCCTTGTGTCTTGGGACACCATCTGAGCAGCTCCTTCTCTTGGAGGAGGGGACTGTGGCTCAGCATGGGGCTGTGAACCACATTGCTGCTCGTTTCCCTGCACTCCGGATGCAGGAATTGAGCCCTCAAAGCACAGGTGAGCAGCTCACCCTCGAGGCGTTCAAAGCCATTCTTAAAGAAAAGGATACGGATCTGATCCTGCAGGAAGCAGATGCAGGCAGCAAGTGCTGCTGATGCCCTGGATGGGGACCACAACAGCCACCCCATCTGTCCCGTTCAGCCCATGAAGAGTGACCAAGGAGGAAGCACAAGGCACCATGAGGTGCTCCAGCACTGCAGGACATGTCAGGGCACTGCTCTCCCGCAGAGACCCTGCTTCAGCCTGGCAGAGCACACCTTGACCGAAGCCATGGATGGCACTGCAGACCTCACCTGCCTGCCATGACCCCATCCCTTTCGCATTCTCCTCTCCATCTCATCCTCCCTCTTTGTTTCTCCTGCTCCTCCCTCGCATGCTCTCATTCATGTGGATCTGCAGGGCTCCCGCTCTCCTGCTGAGCTGCCTCCAGGGGCCTCTTTCTCTGCTTTGCTGAGATTATTACTTTTCAGTTTTTCTCTTAAGCAATGGTAAACCCTCCTCAGAAGATGCAGTGCTCCACACAGGCTTCCTTATACAGGCCCTGCCCTGCCCGCCCCTCAGCCCTCTGAGTGCTGCAGAGGTGGAAACTCAGCTGCTGCGCTGCAGTGTATAGCTCCAAATAAAGGGTATCAAACAGGAATGAAACACCAAAGCCATCCAGGGAAAACCAGAAGCTCCCGAGCCATTGCTGGGAGGAATGAGATGGGAATGCTGCCTGCCTCAACGTGATGAGGAAGGAGAGGAGAAGCAGGAGCATTCACCTGCTCCGTGTCTGTGCAAGCATGTGGTGGGAAGCAATGAATCAGGAGGTGCTCTCCCTCACATCTGTGTGAGCAGGCTCCTGCCCTGGCCTGCCCCTGCCTCGGGTCACAGATGCAGGCGGTGGTGGAGCAGTGCTGCTGCCTGTGGGAATCACCAATTGCTTCCTGAAGCATGCTTGGATAAATGGCACCATGGGAATTTACAGCAGGAACCCGAGGACTAGCCCAGCCCAGCTCGGAAAGGCTTGGATTTCCTGGGATCATTGCTGAAGGACTCGGAGCACATGTCATTATCCACTATAGAAAGCTAGCAGATATTTGCTGGGATTTGTCCATACATTTAGCCCTGTCAGATTCGCTTTCCCCTGGGATGGTTCTGGCACGACTGTGGTTTCCTGTTTGGAGCCGGAGCGGAGGAGACGGGGCACATGCGGATCCAGCACCCCTGCCTCTGCCTAGAGCCTTTGCTGGGGGATGGTGGTGGTGACCTTCCAGCCCCATCATGACTTGCCAGGGTTTATAATCTGAGATGCTGGATGTTTACATCCATTTCTTCCTGCAGCATGTGTACAAAAGCACCCTAAACCGGAGGCTGCAGGGCAGACTCTCACTATGAGGCATCCTATGCTACCGGCTATTCATCATCAACCACAGTCATGGCAGGGGACACATTCATTTCAGGATATCTGCCCCTGCTTTCGACCTCCTCCACCACAATGCCACTCCTATTCCCTTCCCATCCCATCCTCATCACATCACATCCCCCCCACCATTGCCTCCCCTCTCTTTGCTCCTGGATGGACCAGCTGTTTCTTCTTTTCTCCATGAGCATCCCCCACAGCAGTTGCTTGCTCTGACATCCGAGAGTTATTTAATATATGTTTTGCTTCTTGTAAATGCAATTTGGTGGCTGGGAATGGGGAGAAAACCACGTGAGGAACAGATTCCCTGCAGACCTCTGGCAAGCGTTCAGCCCCTTGCTTGGTGCCCGAGGGACCTCAGCTGTGAGCGATTCCCCCAGCTTCTTGGAGCATCTCTGCCTTACAAGAGTTAATGCCCGGTGCAGTCCCTGTTCCCAGCCCTGGCATTTCCTATTAGCCAGCCTGGGCAGCACTGCTGCAGTGTGGGTCCCCTCTGGCTGGCATCTCATCACCCCACTGTCCCACAGTGCTCAGGGTTTGGGAGCGGAAGCAGGGTGAGGACCAAGAGCATCACTTCTCCCAAACCAACAGCACTGAACATTCATTTAGCATGAACAAAACACTACTGCAACACCAGTGCCCTGCAGCTGTAGGGACCAGGCATTTCTTAGGCTCCTGGGTTGTGTGGGGGATTTTGCTAACAGTAATGTTAGGCAAAGCAGGGCTGCATGGGTTTGCAGTACCACTGTGCCAAGTGGGTCAGTGGGAGAGCTGGGACCGCTTGGGCAGCACGGGGGATAAGGGAGGTAGAAAGCAGCAGAGGGTCACTCTGAGAGCCTGGGAGAGGGTCTGCAGGCAGTCCCTGCTGAGAGCAGAGCACGGAAATGAGAGGCAGGCAGGCGAGTGATGCTGCCAATAGCTATTGCTGCATCTCACAGTGCTAACACAGGGAGGAGGGGAACATAATTCCTGGTTGATTTGCCATGATCCAGTCTGAGTGAGTGGAAGGAGAAGGGTGCAGGCTTTGCCCCAGGGTTCATGCCATGGTTTCACCCTGCCACTGAGCACACTGCAGCTCTGGGCTGCTGCTGGGTGGTTGTACTGCTGTGTGAAATATTCACTTGCTTCTATAAACCAGTCAGCCCACAGAGCAGTGCAACGTTGATGCTGCTCACAGTGCAACCAAAGGATAGGACAGGCAAGTCAATAGCACTGCAAAACTGCACAGGGCTTCTAAAGCAGCATCCAAAGGGGTTCACAGTGGGCTGAGGTAACTGATATCTTCATGGGCTGGAAATGGGGCTGACTCTGTGCTGAACTACAGCTTGCTCAGATGAGTTAACTGAGGGTGGAATCATAGAATCGTAGAATGGATTGGGTTGGAAAGGACCTTAAGATCATCCAGTTCCAACCCCCTACTATGGGCAGGGACACCTCACACTAGAACAGGGACACAAAACAAGCAGCTGTAAAGATTCACTAAAGGTCCAGACATGTAAGGAAGACCAATTCTCCAGTGCACAGCCAGCATATATCTGTAAGAAAGGGGACACAGGGATGAATATGGAGAGGGCTCTCAAAATATAACACTAGGAGAGGACAAACAGCCTCTCAGAAGGGAGGGATTAGGAAAGAGAAGGAGAACATCACTGCTGCTTCAGCAGACTCATAGCCATAGATGCTTTCCCTTTCCCACTCTCTTCCTTCATCGTAGAGAGGTGGGACCTCTGAAGGGTTTGTCTCAGTTTAGACACTGAAGGAGCCTAAACTGGGTGTGGGGAGGGCACTGGTCAAGTCCTGGGCCAGTTCTGCTTGTGCTACATACCACCTTAAAGCCTTGCTTTAAAACTCTGACTTGTGGGTGATAATTGCTGCTTGCCTTTCCCATGCCCTGTGTGAGTTCTCCACCCTTCAGCCCTTCAAAGCTGGTTCCATTTTTAATTTAGAAAGTGGCAAACTGAAGTTGTGTATTTTGCTTTGCATTTCTTTCATGATGGCTCTCATCACTGCCTTTATTTTCCTGCCACCACCATGGATCAAGGTGATAGTTTTTGGTGTAATTCCAAGGAGCTTTCCCTGTGCTCTGTCTGTACAGGTGAGACAGTTTTGTCTCCTGTGCGCATTACTTTCCACTGAAGCTGAATGTCACCAGATCATTTTCTGGTCCAGTCTCTCAGTCCCATGACAACATTTGGCAGCTCCTCACATTTTGTTTGTCTGCCCATATTAATTTCATGCCACCAGTGAGTTCTGCAGCCTCACTGCTCCCAGCCTTCCCAGCCCAGCTCTGCCTGTACTGAGCATTGCAGCACCTCACATATAAAGATGGGCTGAGACCATTGGGGCTGTTGAGCCTGGAGAAGAGAAGCTGCATGGGGACCTCAGAGCAGCTTCCAGTGATTGAAGGGGGCTACCAGGATGCTGGAGAGGGGCTCTTCATCAGGGACTGTAGCGACAGGACAAGGGGTGATGGGTTCAAACTGAAACAGGGGAAGTTCAGGTTGGATATAAGGAAGAAATTCTTTACTGTGAGGGTGGTGAGGCACGGGAACAGGCTGCCCAAAGAAGTGGTGAATGCTCCATCCCTGGCAGTGTTCAAGGCCAGGCTGGACAGAGCCTTGGGTGATGTGATCTAGTGTGAGGAGTTCTTGCCCATAGCAGGGGGTTGGAACTGGATGATCTTAAGGTCCTCTCCAACCCAAACCATTCTATGATTCTATGATTCTATGATCCATGGGCCAACTCCCTCCCAGCTGTGAAAATCACTGTTTTTTTGTACCTTTTCTACCCTATTTTCCAACCAAGTGAATTACCCATGAGGAGAATTTCCTTTTTGACCTGTAACAGGTTAATTTCCCAATGAGTCTCTGTTGCGGGATATTGCATAAAGGCATTTTGAAAATCCTAAGAGATTATATTGACCACATCACCCCTGGGCACATATTGATCCCTTCAGTGAATATTAATGGTATCTGATGCATGGTTTCTTTCCACAGAAACTGAAGAAACTTTCTCCTGTTACATGCTATTTATTCAGTTACCCGGTAGCTCTATTCTTTGTTACGATTTCTACCTATTGATACAGAAGTCTGACCTACTGCTCTGTAAGACTCTACAATCCATTTAATACTTTAAAAACCCCACACAAAACCCCTAGTGTCACATCTGATACCTTCCCTCACTTTGCAATGGAGACCATTTGAAGCTATAGATTATGTATTACAGTTAGTAGATGGGAAATGTCTTTTCTTTCTGTACCATTTTTGGGTGAATCTCCCTGGTTCTGGCAATTAGTCCCTGTTCATGCTGCCAGTTTGTTCTAAATTCTCTCTTCTAATGGCACTTCCATTTAAGTCAATTCCTTTGATTTTCTAATATCAACCCCGAGTGTTACCTGAGGCTAAGCCAGCCCCAGGGAACCGAGGAGCCCCATTTTCTCCCTCTTTCCCCTTTCCCTTTACTTTCTTTCTTGCTTCTCGAGCTGACTTCCTCCCCCTCTCTTTTTCCCTGGGACTTGGGTTTCTCTCCTGCCAGCCCTGGTATCTTCTCCAGATTTATAGCCTGACTCTGTTCTCAATTAGCATGTTCCTTCCAGCTTTTATGGCTTCCAAGTCACAACATTTTCAAGACTACGGCAACATATTATAGACTGTACATGTAAAATAGGTATTAACTGCATCTATATCTTCCTAAACTCATAATTTCCATCTTCTGTTGAGCTCTCCAAAGACTACACAAGACTTGGAGGCAGATGTGACTTTAGGCAGTGCTCCCTGAATTACCTTCCCTGGTGTTCTTTGGTGAACAAAAGACCTTCCTGTCATTCACTCCCTACCCTCACTCCTCCTGTGAGACTGCACTGAGTTGGAAATGAATGCAGATGGCCTTCCAACACCTTCTCTGCTGCTTGCCTCCGACAGATCCTCAAGAGCTGTGCAAGGGTGGTCAGGTCTACCCCTACACCAGGACAACCCTCACTGCTCTCCTCCAAGACTCCATGCCTCTTTAGTAGGAACAGAAGGGGATGAGGAATCAGTCTGTGGATGGAGACAGAGCAGCTGCCTGCTGAGCTGGAATGAAATGTCCTGGAGCAATGGATGGCTCCCAGCGAGGGTCTCTGTGCTATCAGATCTGCAGGCTCTATGTGTGGGTGTCCAGCAAACTCTTCCAAAGTC
Source organism: Micropsitta finschii (assembly GCA_034783455.1). Taxonomy (NCBI): domain Eukaryota; kingdom Metazoa; phylum Chordata; class Aves; order Psittaciformes; family Psittacidae; genus Micropsitta; species Micropsitta finschii. Next base: position 10,519 of record JAVHNF010045718.1, read on the forward strand.
TCCCAGCAGTGGACTGAGTGCTGACTTGCAATGTCTCCAGGCGTGCTTCCTGCCCTGAACACCATCACCACCCTCAGCTGGGCTGCTGAGCTGCTGCGGACAGAGGAAAGGAGGGTTTAGCTTGGAAAGGCATCCTGTGGCTCTCCTGGCTTCCCACAGCAGGAGCAGCATCATCAGACAGTGAACAGACACTTTGGCTCTCCCTTCAGCCTTTGTTGGGGTCCCTCCTAAATTGCCTGCCTGCTAAGGGCTGATGTGTGAATGCAACTTTCTTCCTGCTACATCTCCTCCTCTCTCATTGCCCAACTTTATTACTTCATGAAATGAAGCTGAACATCCCTTAGGAAAAGACTGTAAACTCTGCCTGACTCGCTAACTTCCTCTGCTGTAAACTGGGGTTGCATGACCTAGCAAGCATGTGACTTGATGGGCCATTTCAAGACTAAAGAGAGAAATGCCTAGGAAGATAAGAGAGTTTTGTTTGCTATGGAGGAGAAAGAGTTGCATTCTAGGCTACATTTATACCTGACATGAGGCTGAAGCTGTCCGAGATTCTGTTTGTGACCCCAGACTTGCAGCACGTAGAGGATTTAAAGCCCTTGTTTTACTGAGAGAAGATGCAATGCAGCAGCAGCTTGGTCAAGCTCTTTGCAGTCCTCTCCTCTTGGTGCAATGAGGACAGATGGCTCGAGCAGGCCAGTGACCAGGAGCAATCCGTTCTCCCTGCAAGCTCAATTTAAACCTAACCATGACAAAATTCAGAAGTCGTGAACCACTGAAAAGGCAAAGTCACTCGCACACCCCCTTAATTCACAACCCATAAATAACATTAGAGGGGCATTCCTCTACGTGATTCATAGGAAGCCTTAAGAGTGAACGGCGGGCGGGAAGCACGTTACACAAGTGGCAGTGAAGCTTTCAGGAGGAGCACGACGTGCACTTTGGCAAGGTGGATGACAGGAGCACTAAGATGAAGCTAGTGGCTCTTATTAAACCATTTGGACATCAGGAATGTAAGTGAATGTCTTTTGGTGTTCTGCTTCCGAGTCATTTGAAAGAAAGCATAATAGCACTGATCTTGGAAGGGTTTCGAGAAGCTGGAATTAGGATGAATGCTGGTTTTAATTTGGACTAACGAGCTTAAAGAGCAAAATGAAAGACTCGGAGCAATTTTGCAGAGTCAAGACACTTAACACTAAGCTGGGGAACATCAGAATCTGATCTTTGCAAGTGTTTTCCATCTTCTATACAGAAAGAGCAAGAGAGACCCAGTGTCTGATTCAGATTAAATGGTTAATTATTACTGCTATTGTTGAACTCTGACAGTGTAGCAAATCAGTGATGGACGAGAGAGAAATAAAGCAAGCCTGGAATGAACTGCCTGCAATGCAAGGGAGAATCCAGAGAGCACCAGAGGCTTGCAGCACTGCAAGCATATTTATTAGTGTCATCTCACTTCTCCTGATGGGGAGATGGGGATCTTTAGCATGGACTTGACAGGAGCGAGCTGATAGCCTGGGGGCCAAGCACCGGGTGAGTGTTAATTAAAAAAGTAACACAAGAAATACCCAGGTTTATTACTGGGATGGGCACTGGCTCAACAAAACTCCCTCCAAAGCTGCCTGTGGTGGATGAACCCCCAGGGGTTTGGTGGATGGTGACATTGTCTCATCCTGAGCAGTCGCACTGATATTAGGATAAAATTAAACCACCTATTGCTTTGCAACGACAGGCTTCAAGAGTTGTTTAGAGAGCATCTGGCTATATTACCTGAAAGAAACCCCTGTGCAATTACAACTGTGGCAAGATCTCTTCAGCAAGGTGCAAGAAAGAGAATAAATGTCCCCAGCTGTGCCAGAAAGTCTGCTTGTGTGAAAGCCCTCGCACCAGCTCCCTGTTCCTTGAGAACCAGCAGTTTGCTTGAACTCCTCCACATGATGGGGAATGAGAAAGGTTTGTGAGGATGTGGGTACAATGCTCCCAATGCTGGGGGCCTCAGGTGGCTGAGCAGTAGGTACAAGATTTTTCATCACAGAAATCACTTGTCATTCACAGCGACATTGTTGTGCCATGGCCGGGCAGTTTCCTGGTGTCATTGTAAGGCACACACAGCAGTGGGGCGATGGTGACACAAAGGCATGGTCCCTCTTGGGACCTGCAGTGCTGCATCCCTTAGCTCAGCAAGCATGAATGTTAGCAGGAAGCTGCTGGACACATGAAGCCAGCCTGAGTGGCTGGGCAACCTCGTCTGGAAGAGCCCTCCCTGCTTTCCTCCTGATACAACACGTGTTGCTGCTCTTCTCATCCTGTGTCTGCTCACTGCTCCTTTTCCTATAGTTTTGCTCCTTCTCCATCCCTCACCAGCACGTGCAAATCACACATGCCCACGGAAGAGTGGCCAGTCCATTCTTTCTCTTTGAGATCACTGACCACCATAAACCCTGCTTACATGGATCATCCCCTTGGACAATGGCTGTTCCAGGTGATGTTCTCTAAGATAAAATTTAATTGCTCTTTTCGCGGGGTCTGAGCTAAGTTTGGCAGGATCATCCAACACTTTTAACCAGGGCTTAAATAGTGCCTCTTAACCACCTGCCAGTGGAGGTTTCTTCTTTAACTTGTTGCAAAGAAAACCTTGCTCCTCATTAACATGGACCTCAGTGTTTCAGGTGGAAATGAGCCTGCAGTGCATTTTCCAGGGCAGTGGTGATGGTGTGGGAGGCACTTCCAGATGTTGAAGGGAGCCCAGATAACTCCCTCCTCACATCCCAAAGGCTGTGCTGGTCTGCACTCCTTAGGACACCATGTACTAACCAGCCCATGCCTGGACAGCTTGAGGACGGCTGTCTGGATCAGCCGGTGCCCTCTAATGAGCTGCCCCCTCAGACCTTGTCTCTTGGTCCATCCTTTGCCCCTAATGACTTCCCATGACACACTGACCCCCAATGGGTCTGACTTAAACAGCATCCTGAAACTGTAACCCTGCAGCACTAGGACAGAGAGAGGCAGAGCCCCTTGCATGGAGCAGATTTGTTCTGATGCTGATGGGAAGTACCACAGTCTCCCTTGGCCAAAGTTATCTGCCAGGACTCAGCAGTGCTCCAGCTCTTGTGTGGGACAGCACAGGTGAGGAGCAAGGCTCTTCCTTCCAGCCTGCCCCATTCTTTGTCCCTACACCTGGTCACTGTCCCCCTCTGTCCCAAGGAATCCCCCATCTGACCTCCTTAGCAGGATGGGGAGGATGTGCATGCTGGTTTCTAATGCTATAACAAGGATCAAAGTGTGGCTGAACATAATTTGCTTTACCCTGATCTCCGTCTGCGCCCCTGCTAAAGCTCTGTTCCTTCCCTTCTTCCTGAACCCACCAACTCTGCTTCTCCCTCCTGAACACTTACCAGTAACCAGAAAGTGCCTGGGCACAGAGGAGCATGGATGTGCATGTAGCCACAGGCAGCAACTTGTACTTGCCACTTTAGTGGGTGACAGGAGCAGGGATCAGGCTGCGGTTCAGAGTGTGGGAAGTGCCTGCTTCAGCATGGGATGCTGGCACACTGATGCAGAAGCCTTTCCATCTACTCCAGCATCCCTCTTCTCCTCACTCCCAAGTCCTCCTCCAGCCTGTAGCGTGTACATTGTGCCACAACCTTGCATCTGCTTGCATCCCACTGGGAGAGGACATCCAGGTGAGGATGGGAAGCCGGGCGGGATCTGCCCAGCTTTCAGGATCAGCAGGGTGGGGATGCTTGAAACAATCCAATTTAGCAGATGCTGCTCACAGGGACATGAATAATGGGAAGTTGATGCTAAACTGGAGCCATAATTTTCATACCAGTGCAAACAGATCCAAATTGTGATAAAAGGTTTTCATCTGCGGAGGCTTGGAGAGGCCCCTGTGCTCTGATTTACTGCGCCTCTTAATGTCGCATCTGACAGCACTTTGCAAACAAAATGTTCTGGCCATAAACTAGCAGGAGAGTGAGTTAGTGAGGCTGGAGGAGGGGATGAAAGGAAGGGGTGGGAGAGGGGTAAAAGGGATGGCATCATTGCTCTGCTGCTGAGTGACCTGTGAGGGCAGCAGAAGACCCTGCGGGATGAGACCAAGGCAGGAGGCAAAAGCAAGATGAGGCTGAAGGCAGAGAGGCACCCAGATTTGTGAAGCTCAAAGGGAAGCACCCAGCTCCTCCTGCCAATCTCCATGGGAGCTGCGTGTCAAAATGCGAATCTGGACTATCTCCATAG
>JAVHNF010045728.1:0-14234 GCA_034783455.1 Micropsitta finschii
TTCACTTCCCCTAGAGCACAACTTCTCAGCAAGGCTCAGGCACAGAAACTCACCCCCCTCCCATTCCATCCCCAACCATTCTGCAACACTCCCCAGTTTCCAGGGTCACTAATCCTGCAGTCATTGCAAGCGCTTAAATTACACAACAAAAGCACTGTGCTGTGGAAGATGGATCATAAGAATCCTCACAAAGGCTTGAGCCCACCTGCAGAAAGCAAGGTTTGTTGAGTGCTGCCTTGGCTATTTAATTACAACACAGCTTTGTACTCAGTCCCCACTTGACTCAGAAAGCTCCAAAATGATCCTCAAAACCCACAGAAAGTTTAATTACTGAAGAAAATAACTCCCCCCCGGCAAGTTAATTCCAGAGTGTGTGCCTGTGTTCCGGAGTTGCTGTTTCCATGTTTTATGCTTCTTTTATGCTTTCCCTGTGAACTGTAACAGTATCCCATTTCCCCTATACCTGGTGTCAGTGTCAAAACACAGATTCATTTTTCCATGCAATGCTTAACAGATTTCTTCTTGGCAATATCCTATGTTACAGCTTGTGATATTAATATCTCCTTTCTGTGCACAAGAGATATTCTACCCTACTCTAAACAATTTTAAAATGCATTATAATAAGGAAATTACTTTTAAAGTTACAAACGCATTATACATCGACGGTCTATCAGTGCTTGCTCTGTGACAGCATTCACCCTGTCCATCACAGGGATGTGCAAAGCTGCACCTCACAACTATAAAGAACTTCAATCAACACTGCACGGGCTATCAAACATGAGTTTTTCCTCAAAAAAACTGTTCATTAAATCTGCTTTTATTATTCTTCTTTTTTCCACATTCGCCATAAACACCACAGCCTTTGCCAGCAAAACCACAAGTAAGACTACTCATAAGAAAACCTCATGTTGTTCCCTTTCTCTTTTTAACCCCCAACTTGTATTTTGTAAACAAGACACTCAAACCAATCAGTTCCAGTCAGACTTTTCAGCTTTGGATTTAAATCCTTTCATGACTTCTTCAAAACCCATGCATCAACATTCCAAGGAGGAGGGGGAAGAGGGCTCTTGACATTGTGATTTTCTCTGATGAACAAACTGATGCATTACAAAGAGGTATCTATAGACTGAAGCGACTTACCAACTGACAACCAAATCCGATTTGCGCACAGGACTTGAAATGGCAATAGAAAAAAGTTAACTGTGCTTAGTAAAATATCATCTACTGTATGTGATCAGAATTAAAGCTGCCGGAAAATAAAGGCTGATGTAGAGCACATCTGAAAATTGATATTATCCATCTTAACAGAGCGTACACTAAGACCATCTTTGTCCATCCTTGCTCACGTGGAGCACAACCCCCTCATTCCTGCACTGCCCTAAAAGGAAGTAAAAGATACAAGCATGAGAGAAGGAGTTACTTGAAGCACACCTACTGAATGCCAAGAAACTGCGAGAAGCTTAGCTCCCAGCAGAGCTGGCTCTAGCCGTTATCCGATTAAGATGGATGCTAGGATTTCCCAGGATTTTGGAAGTCCAAACCCCAACCACCCAAACACACCTAAAAATCCCAGCAAACAATCCCCATTTTCACCCCCCAAACCTACAGAACGCACAGCAAAGGGGCACACAGGATGAGGCCCAGCAGCAACGGGCCAGAGGTGGCCTCAGCTGGAATTAGGACATGTGGGACAAGACTGAGCCTCCGGGAATGTGACGTTGGTTGGTACAAGAGAAAAAGGTCCTGGACTCAAAGAGACAGGCTTGCAAAGGAGTCTTCCCAGCAGGTTTCTAAATAGACACAAGACCACCAAAGATCATTGAGACTGCTCAAGGACAAAACCCTGCGGATGGATGTAGCTGGGTGGAAAGAGAAGGAGGATTGTTTCTTAAAGATGCCACGAAGAACACAATGTTCAGACGCAGCCTGGCTACACAGAGAAAGGTCTGGCTCGGAGAACACATTCAGCAGCAGGTCTGGCAGGTCAGCAGGACAAAGGCACAGCAGTCCAAAAAATAGAGTGTTTTGGGACAGGAACGTAACACAGCCTCTTCTGGCTCCAGGTACCCGGAGCAGAAGGGTGGGCAACACGAAGCCAAAACTGCCAGAAGAAGACTGGAGAGAGGGCAGGAGGAGAGAGCCCAGGCATAGGACAAATCAAAGAGTACCAGACACATGGCATAGACTGGTACTCCACTTAGGGCCAGCGACTGCCAGAGTAATTGCAGAGTACCCATCACGCATTTGCGACGGCACTGATGACTTTCCTGTCAGTAACCCACTCGTGTAAGTCACAATATTGTAAGGACAAACAAGAAGACAGAGCAAGAGGATGCTTTTGCAAATTTTAGCCACTCCACTGCGGCAGAGCTGTGTTAACCGCAAAGGAACAGAGCCCCCATTAATCTGGAAACACATTTTATTGTAAGTGTAAATTTATAAGAGCCCATTAAGCAACATGTAATCAATAGCTATTCATTATTTTCTGTACGGGCAAGGAAAGGAAAAAGAAGCTTCTCAGGTTGCAGTAAGGAACATGTCAATTTAGGAGGAAAGAAATCCTTGGAAGAGCTACAAGTTCTTAATTGCCTCTGAGGTCTGATGAAGCATACTCTGCATTCATGGCCCTTAGAATTAGGTAGGTGAGAAGATGTTACACACACACTATCTCATCTCTCAAGCAAGGGCCTCGGCTGGTGTAAGTTTATCTTGACTATATAAAAGTCAAGTGACAGTCAAATTGAGACTTGTTAAGATCATTTTGTTCCTACTCCAGACTTACGAACAACACAGATTAAAATTACAGGGGGAAAAGACGGCAGAAAGAGCAAGAATAATTTTTATTATTTTATTTACATTTAATGAATTATCAAGAAAATTTTTTTTATAAAAATATATATTCTATAAGCATGTTGTGGTGCCAGAATATGCAAAGTAAAAGCTTGGCACTATCAGAAATGTGACTACTTTAAAATATATCTACTTCAATTTGCTTAAAAAAAAAATAAATAAAAAAATAAAAATTAAAAAAAAATAGGTTTTTTTATAAAAAAAGGCTGTGTCCTAGCAAAAAAAAAATCAGCAAAAAAAAAAAAAATCAGCAATTTCCAGCCAGCCGCATTAATATTTCAACTTGGGAAATTATTCTTTTTTAAAAGTTTCTAATAAAGTAGCACTTGCTGCATGTCTTTTAATAAGATTATATTTCTATATATGATCTTATAATAGATGGTACTAAAAACAAAAGAAGGATTACCACAGGAGGAACAGAGATGTCTTCCTTCATTTGAAATTTAATTTCAAGTTGAAGGAAAAGGATTTTTCTTCTAAATTAATATTTCCCTTGCAGCATTATGAATCCCAGCTTCGGCTATTGAATGAGAGGCAGGAAAGGAAACTTTACCATTTTTATGCAAACTCAACGAAAAGGCAAAACTAAATTTCATTAAGCCTTACAGATACCAGGGAGCCAAAGCTGGCATCTTTGTGTAGTCTAAGGGCAAAGGCCCCAAGAGAAGATGCATGGTCCTCCTGCTGAAGTAGAGAGGAAGAGGTAAACCCTATTGATTTATATGGCTACAGACATCCTTATGCCAGGTGATGTGCAGAGCAAGGCAACAGAAGTCGTCTTCCATTGAGTCAAGCCAGGCAAAGCAGAAGCAAATACCTGCACAGTGCCTGTCCATCCCAACTCCTCCTCCACCCAGAAGGCATGACTTGCTGCAGTGCCAGCAGAGGAGAAAGAAAACTTCCCTTACATGCAAGATACCTACGTTTCCTGACTCCGGTAGATGAGAGCAATGGGAACACATCGGAGCTTACAGAGTGGGAACTATTAGGAGAAGGCTGCAGAGTTTGGTCACCAAAGCAGAACCCAAAAAGCAGTCCCACAAAGTGCTCCAGGACCTGGCCCACACTTCTGCTGAAAGCATTAAACATCACTGTATTCCACACACCTCTCACAAAGCGGCAAGTCTCATCTCCTTCCTCCTACCAAGTCATGGAGGTTTTCTATCATAGCGAAGTAAAACTGCCCTTGAATAGTCATGTATAATGTTAGATACAGCAGCATTCTGCAAAGGTGCTCAGCACTGGAAAAACAGAGATGCAGAGAAGAGCAATCATTCCTCAGTATCATCTGATGGCTATCAGCCAAATTAGAATTAAGATGCAGGATCAGACCTTAACACCAGTGGAATATTCCATCCAGGCAATTGCACCAATTTGTCTTTCAAAAGTTAAATACAAGGTGATGACAGAAGTTCAGACTGCACTAGGTCAGAAAGTGCATCCAGACAGTCAACCACAGAAGAAACTGATGGAAGAGACAACTGAAACAAAAGGAGTTTGCATGGCAGAGGGATAACCTTATGCTGCATGTGCTTGTCTAATGCTTGCCTGCAAGCAGGAGAAGCATTTCTCTGTGTATTTGCCATACTGTAAAAGATTCTCCCCTTTTTTTTCCCTGCTATAAGGTCCCACTGTAGTTTGCAGGAATTTTCTAGCCCAGACTCAAAATAAACCTCTGCTTGCTATTCAAGGGCAGAAGTACACACTAAAATAATCACCTACAGCCTGAAATGGGACTAAGGGGCAGAGCTACTGTCTCCTAGTAGAAACCAAAGCAGCCCTCAAAGCCCCCTTCTGAGCAACTGAGAATTCCCAGCATAAAGTGAGCAAGTGTGCTCAGGAATTATTTAGTCACAGCAATAAATTCTTGATAGAAATCAATGCCCATGATATACACCACACCACGGAAATGACCTTTAAACAGCCATGGTCTTGGACCATGAGCAGGTCACAACCATGCTGAAGAGGGGGCAGAGAGAGTGGGGGAAGCACAAGACAAAAAAAGGATGTTTTTCAGATAGGTCTTTACTGGTCCTTGACAGTCAACAAATTTATAACAGATGTGCCTCATTCTGAGTGCGGAGAAATGAGTGCTGGTAACTGTTATTGTCAGGACAAATCAATTGGAGCCATATGTCTGCAGCAGCTGACAGCATCATGAAAATCTCAAGCAACACAAAGACATTAGGATGTTGCTGAAAATAAGAGCTTTCCCATCGTGTAAAGGGCCTTTGGGAGATGCCTCTCTCTCCGAGATACGTTTGTGGGAATTAGCTTATATATTTTGATTGCTTTCAAATGCTTGATTTTATGTGAGACTTTGCCCTCTCCTACCGATTCCCCAGACAGTTAGTTATAATTAACAGCAGGCAAAATGCTACAAATTATTCATAGGACACATCTCGTTAGGATCCTTATTTTACCTAGATCAAATAGGAAGCTGTCATGACAGAGAACGGAGAAGTTGCCTAACCTTCTCCACCACCACACGTTCCCCAGTCAAATGTCAGCCATTATTCCCAGTGATAGAACCCAGAGGAATGAACAAGTTGCAGCAAAATCATAAATGATAATGAAGAGGAATAAAATGCTAAGATCTCATTCTAATAAATTACAGTTATGCTTTTAGAGTATATTCCTCTACACAGTGCATCTGAAGTCTTCAGCATACAACTGGTTAGTGATTATCAAATAGCTCTGTTGTAAAATAGGAATAAACACCATGGAACAGATCCATGGCCCTTTTTTTAACTTTGGCTGGTATGATGCATTACAAGAGAAGGAAGTAGCAAACACTGTCAAGTCAGCAGGGTCTCATGTAGGTTACAATGTAATGCAAGATCAGTGCCATAATTATCCACACCAAGCAATTTTTTAGTTTATTGACTATGCTGCAGTTCCTGAATTTATGTCTCGGGGTTAAACTGCAAAATATTATTGCAGCGTGGCAGATATAACGCAGATATCGGCAGCTATGCAGGAATGCTTGGTATTTCTCTGAAAAAGCCAAGTTTCTCCAGAACCACTGTCTTTCTCTTACCAGTATTGATGAGCAAGTCTGCCAGATCACAAGCACGTGTATCTTTCTGTAAAACACATACACGATGCAAAAAGACCAAGTTGTTCAAAGAATTGTAGCCAGCTCACAGACATCCAACACTCCCGGATTTATACCATGATAAGCAGCAGCTTGCAAGTTACAAGATTTACATGTTCCCAGTTTCCTTATGCCACTTCTTCATCTCTTCTTCACACAGCTCTTCAAGGCTTCTCCCATTTAGGTCATCACTTCAGGTTCTGCCCAGGTCCATGTAGCTGTGGGACCTGGGATGAGATGGTATCCACACAGCATTGGGTAATAGGCAGTACTGATCAGCATCTGTTGGGTGTCTCAGCAGGGAAGCCAAGGGCATCTTCCACTCCTCTGTGCCAACAGGACCTTCACCATTGCCTTTGGTGAGCACAGGGTCAGGCAGCACAGGCAGAAAGCCTCCCCCTTGTGCTATTCCAGAATAACCAAGTCACAGATTTCAGCATAGAAGCAAAGAAGAAAGTGCACTGCAAACTGCCCTATCCTGCAAGGGTAGGGCCTGGAAATAATGAAACACACACTTTGGATCCTCCCTAAGGTTTCAAAAGGAGGATAAGGAGCCAGGCTGACCAGCTATTTGAGCTGAGGTTAGCCTGAAATAAGTGCAAGCCAGAGGCAGCAAGACAGTGAAGCTTAAGGGCTTGAACTAATGAAATACTACTCTTAGTTACTGTTTTCTCTCATGGAGGAGTACCTCATTTTGCTCATGGGTAACAGTGCAGGTAAGGGTGAGCATGAGATTGTTTGCTCCACCTCAAACCCTGAAGCCATTACAACAACCCAGAGCCCACAGGGAACAGCAGCACCAAAGTCACAATACCATCACGTTCTGTGGATCATCTTGAAAGCAATTATAAAGGCTTTTTAGAACAAAAATGAGCATTTTGTTCTTGACTGTTCTCTCCAAGTCAAAAGACCGTGTTCACATGTCCCCATGGAAAGCTTGCTGTAGCCGCAAGGCTGAAGCATGGTTTGAATGCTAAATGGATTCTCAGTCTTCCTGATCTCTATCAGGCCAACTGCAACAAAATATACTGCAGTTTTTCACCCTATCATTAAGAAGGGATGGGGTCAGAATGCTGACTGCCACATGCTGTAAAGCAGTCCTGAAACTTGAGGCATCTACAATACACATCTGTTCCAAATGTCAGCCTGATAATACGGGAGTAAAGGGGCAGAATTCTCTGGTCTATGCTTTGCAGGAGGTCAGAGCATGATTTAAGTAATCCCTCTAGCCTTAACTTTCAGTTATTATGTACTCAGGCAGGCATGTGGGGATATATCATCCCTCAGTCTTGCCAAGAGACATAAAATAAAGAGGGAGAAATAATCAGAACAGACTCGAGACATTTTGTGAGGAACGAATCCACACAAACAAACATTTGGCACAGGGAAAAGACCACACTTGTATTAAGAAACTCAACCATACATCTGCTACAACCAAGCTTTCCCTTCCTTGGAGGTGGAAGTTTCCATCACTTGAGTTGGGGCTTGGGCTATTGACAAAGTTATTTTTCCTCTGTGCTCTCTTGTCGACATACAGTTTCAATGCTTTATTGCTGTATTAATCCTATTTTGTCTTTCAGATAATAAGGGTATTGTTGTTACTAAGTACTATGCTAATTGTTTTTGTCTAGTATTAAAAATACGCTGCACTGCTTTATTCTAATTAACTTGAGATTATTACTGAAATAATGGTTTTATTATTTTACCACGAGCATTTTACTGCCTTGGAGTCTTAGTTGTACTCAAGCTATTGTGACTGCGTAGTAAGTGACTAACTACAATTATTCCATTATTCAGCTTCTCACATTTAATTGGGTAAGTGCAGAAAAAAAACCTTCCCTATTACAAGATCTTTGCTGTCTGATTTATCAGAATTAACCTTCAACATACAGAATCTAAGATGCAGCTCATTTTTCCCTCTCCTCCCAAAGAACATCCCATGAGGATCACCATAAGCTTCATTTGGTTCAATTTGGAGGGGAAAAATTAAAACATATTATGATATTTACATAGATGCCCTCCAGCACACATTCTTCATTTCACACTTTATGTAAGACTTCAATAGCCAATACACTTTCCTCCTCCCTGGATGAGAACACACTGCAGGGTAGGACTGTTAAATGTCATTTACATGAACTATTTTTTATATTGATTTTTGTTGCTCCGTTTCTCCCGTCCATTGGATGCATTGCAGAGTTCAGGTTTAAGTTTTAATTGAAATACTTGGAAGCCTAAATACCTCTCCAGGCTGCATTTTTCTTTGTGTGCCAGCTACAAAAATCCATCGGCTTTCACAGCGCTGTGTAGGTACCAGCAGCAAAGTTTGCCTCGGCAGCAATTTAAGTGTTTGCTGCTGGTTTCACCAATCACAGGTATAGATATTCTGAGAGGCTCCAAACAAGACCACTCGACTTAGCATGCTCATACCCCCAGTGGAAAACCTGTGAAGCTACCAGCTGCCATTTAAATAAAGGAATAAGTGATTGGCATGCTATGAGACAACTCAATTGCTGATTGCCAATAGGGGCAGGGCAGGCACTGCTTGTTGGCTGAAGCCACGGTGCAACAAGCAGCATGCATGCAAGGTGCCCAAAACCCAGCATAAATTGGCAAAGTAAATCTGAATATGAAACCATTTGTGCACTGGCCAGTGCGGGGACATTTCTCATCCTCTGATGTGTGAATAGCTAGTTCAGAATCTGGGCACAATGTGTGCTCCTGCAGACAGCCTGGTGCAATGCAGGGGGAGGGCTGGAGAAAGGTAATCGGTAAGCAAACAAATAAAGCAACCAGAAAGAGTGAAGGCTAAAGAGTGCTACACTTTGAACTCCTAGACTCTCATTTCCTGCTTTTATCGGCATTAAGTTAGGCCATTAACATTTTATCAATATATTATGTGTATATAATGTTACTGAGATTAATGGACACAGGCAATGCCGTACTACAGGCAATCAGACTTCTGTAATGAGTTATACGCTTGCTAGTCCAACAAGCTGCTCTGTGGTAGGGATGCATGGATTTTTAAACACCTCAGAGTTTAATATGTTAGAATTAAACGTGTGACTACACTGCAGAAGTAACATTAAAAGAACAGATAGCTTAACCCGGATTTGTATGCTGCTCCTGACAACTGGATTTTTGAAACCCAAGTAGTTCAGACTCCAGCATATGCTCTAAGTCAATATGTATTGAACTCCAAGCCTCTGCTGCAGCTGATTAAGGACAAAGGAAGGACATGATACAGTGCTACAGGAATCACGACCATACTTTTTTTGTTCCCAACAAAAGAACATTGCTCATACCAACCAGGTATGTTTACTGCCCTTGTTCCTGGTTTTAAGGTTGAAGCATATAGCTCCAGTTGTCATTCTGCTCCTCCACTCTCGCTAGAGGCTGCTCTCATTTAGTACCTACTCAATTATACAAGTCTTATAAAAAGCCCAGGAAGAAAAGCCTGCCTTCCTTTTCCTCCTCCTCCCCACTCTCCATCCTGCTGGTGTAGGCACGCTCTTATGAAATAGTTTAAAGTTTATTATTAGGATAATATACAATACCTAGAGCCACCCTGCAGGTTAATATGTTGATATCAATGCAGTTAACCACTAAAAGCCCCAGCGTAGCACTTAGGATTTACATTACAGAAATGAGACATAAGATTGTATCTCCTGGTTAGCTTCCAACCACCACTACAGAGGAAGGGAACACCTCTGGTCACGGTGATACAGCATAAAAGGAATCTCATGTCACATTCTAACAGGCATCAGCATGATGTGTTAGCTGTTTCTCAAAAGTCTTACAAGGCTTTTTCTCCTTTGACCACAGTACACATTCATGGGGAAACTTGAATTCAAAATCCTGGCTGAGAAGACTCACCATTCTATCAGAAATACTCAATTTACATACTCTTTCTATGGCTGCCTTAACAGCAGGAACATTCTCCTCATTCCTACAATACTCGATGACAGACACGCTCTGAACAGACTCCGAAAGCTCACAGAGAGCTGTTAATCAAAAGCTCCTAAATAACAGGCCACAAATACACAGCTCATGTTATCCAGAACTGCCTGCAGACCCCACCTGTGCTGCTCCTCATAACCCATGCAGGTTTACTAGTTCCCACTAAAGGAACATGCTGATCCCATTTCCTTACAGTACTTGACAGCTACGCAACTCCACACAACTATTTCCAAACCTATCTCTCACTGTCCAACTTGTTTCCAGCTCTGCCAACTAGCTTATCTACTGCTATGTCCCATTATAATAACAAGGAAGAAGAGGAAAGAACTAGCTTTTGAGTTAAAATTGTTGCTTGGAAAATAAATTCAGATACTCTTCCCCGCTCTTCAACACCCTAGCTCTATTCTAATTCCCCCTCTTCAACACTCTAAACCTATTCCAATTCCCTCTCTTCAACACCCTAGCCCTGTTTTGATTCCCTCTCTTCAACACTCTAGCCCTGATTCACTCCCTAAAATGAATCATGTTGGATAACAAAGGTTCCCACGCTGACTCAGATAACTTGGACGAGGTAGTCTTCCCCCTCAATGTTTTTAAAGGCTGAGTTTTAAAATACCGGTTCTGGGCTTTAACTTGTGATTATTTTAAAGGTTCCAGAACAGTTTCATCAGTGAATTGACTGACTGTACCTAGTAAATAACCTAAATCCCATCCGCAGCACTCTCACTGTCCTGAGAAGCTTCTCCTCTGGAAAGTGTTGTGAAAATCTGACTGAGTTTTCAAACGCCTCTGGGAAGTATTTCCTGTACTTTAAGAAATTACCTGAAAACACTCTCCAACATAAAGCTGATTTGAGAAGATCTACACAGGGTTCTGAAGCTGCCAGTACTTAATCAGCACTCATTAATTTTGCCATCACAGAAACTCCCTGATAATGGCTAGGTACTTTTTGTCCCCTCCCTTGGTTTCTCAGGATGAAACTCCACTGCCTCTCACCATTCATGTGCAGCCGACATTCAACGCTGTGGGGAGAAGGTCACCACCACCTGAAACCACAGTACAAACAGGTTGATTATATTTTCTGTCTTGTCCATCATAACCTCTAGATTTCTTACTATGAAAGAAGGAATCAGCAGAAGCAATCAGTCAATGACAGTGCAAATGTCTCTCCCCTGTGATCATAATGACATAGTATCTAAATCTGTTCATCACAGCATAGGTGCATTAAAAATATGCACAGATGTGTCTTTCACACCACCACTCGCAAGATACTCCCCCTGTATTTGCTACATTATGATGATACCAATTTGCATTTATATTTTGATTACAGCTGACTGAATTCTATAATGTTCAGCAATTTGCAATGGATGAAATCTGACTACATCAAAGTAAGTGGGAGCTTTGTCATTGACTTCAACAAGGATGTGATTTCATCCTAAAGTGTTCTGATAAGCAGAGCTCTAAAGAAATAGAGGGCCACAGCTTTTCCTAAACTGCATAATGTCGAATCAGAATAACCCCTCTGAATCTACAGATTTATACCAGTGCAAGAGGAATTCCCCAAGCCATTGTTATACCTTAGTTAAAGTTTATTGCTGTTCAGTAGCATTTCACTGCTGTGCTGCCTCATGTAAAACATCTTAAGATTGCAAGTGCAGCTGGGGGTTCCTCTCCTACTTCCAGCCCCTCTGCCTTTGCATCTACCATACTTTACGGGCTTCTTTTCTAAAGTCTTGGAAGATTTTGCATTTAATGTCAACTGAAGAAACAGGGGAGGGTTTTTCAGTAACTAAAACTTGAGTCCCTGAGGCCACCAATATACTACAACCAGGGGCAGCATTGCTACCCTGGTACCTGCTTTCAAAGTTCCAGGTTAATTGTAACTCATTTTTAGAACATGTCCACAGGATACTGCCTTGATATATTATGAGCCACTTACCACCAGGTAGGTTCAACAGGGTTTTGACTAGCTGCACTTATCCTTTGGGCACCTGAGCCCAAGGTCATGCAGGCTAAAAGCACTCTTGGAACACTTCTCTTTAACTAAGAATAACTAAAAAAAGGCTATGCAGCACCTCATGTATCTTACACTTTGGCACAAGAGATTTTCAGACACACCGGCTCTTTCAGGACCACCTTCTACATGATGAGCTGGGAGCTCATCTGATACCAGTACAGCTATCCAAGAGACAGGATCCAGTACCAGCCTCTGGGAGGGACAGCCTTTTCAAGTTCCCCTCTGCCATTCTCCCCGCAAATATATATATTTTTATACCTACATACTCACATAAATACATATATATATGACATTCCCTCATCTACAGATATATATATGACACCCCCTCATACACACACACATACATATGACATTCCCTCATCTTCCTTTACTGTACTTTTCAGCAGTGCCTTTGGCAAGGGCAAAGACCTGAATGGTTTTAAGTTCTGCTTTTTTTGCTGTTTTAACCTCGGAAGAGTTTATCCCTACTCTGACAAACAGAAGAGCACCACCCTAAGAGCCTCAGGCAGTTAGATCCATTCAAGCTTAATGCCTTGCAATTGCTGGTCTTAAGACTGAATCCGCTTGTCAGGGGGAGAGCAGAAACTGCGTGCTCCTCTCCAACAGCCCAACACATCACCTCTGAAATCCAATATATACGCCAGTTTCTGAGACCTGAATCAATAACTGCCATCCAGCATTCACCATCATGTAGCACTGAGCAGCTCACCTTAATGCCCAAGTCTTCTGTCCCTATGGGAATACTGCTAATTCAGAAGTCAACCAGGTGCAGTGACAGGTCTAATAGCTCCTATGCTAAGTGACCCATCACACTGCTGCCCTCTCTCCTAGGTCTTCCTGACCCTCCTTCCACAGCTCCTCATCTCAGCCTAAATAATTCTGCATAATTTCCTGTCCTTGGTCAAACCATAACTGAATGCACAGCATAAGGAGCGCAGGGATCCCTGCTATTAGCCTTTTCCCAGATCTAAATCTAGTTTTCCATTGCTTGGCCAAGTTTCAGCTCTGATTTGAGTGGTAAAAACACCAAAAAAAGCTTCAAACCTCCTGGCACATTTAACAAGGTGTGAGTTAGTTATTTAAAAGGCGATTAGAGAGACAGAAACTAGACATCTGCTGGCACAGCAGCGCCTAAGTAAAGGTGAAACAACTTTTCAACATAGTTTGGCAACATTATAGGGAAGATTATTTCCATGAATAAAAACAAAGCAAGAGACTCCTTATCTGGGCAGCTTTTAGCAGTGTTCATGTTGAAGTCACAGAAAGGAGGCAGCACTCTCCTCCACGTCACAGCGTTGATCCCATTCCTATGAGACCTGACAGAGGAAGATGAGGCAGATGGGCTACCCCTGTACCAGCCCCAAAGGTCAGCATCATCCTAGGAAGCTGCTCAGCATTCAATGTTGGACTAGTTCCTGGAATAGCTACTAGGAATGCTGTTACCTGCATGTGGATTCTTATTCTGAAGTAAAACAATCTAAAGTGGGATACCGATATAACAGCAGCAATGAAAATAAACCAGTACAACTGTATTGTTTCATTTCCTTGAGAGGCCTTTAAAATGATAAAAGCTGCCTTGCCCTCCAGAAGACAAAAAGCTGGTGTCATTTTTTAATACATTATGTACACAGAATATTTCTGTTTGGACACTTAAGACATGCAGAGAATGCCTACTTGAAAAAAAGCTTCACCAGCTCAAACTCCATAAACAGAACAGCTGTATTCTATTAAGTGTGGAGCATAAATACATTTCTCTAGTTAGGAAAATACCATGTCAAACACACTGCTCTCACAGGTAACAGACACATGGAAACCAAGGTACCTAACAGGGCTAGGACATCTGGGAAAAGTCTATCTAGAGATTAAACTTGCTCTCTGAGGGTTTTGTTCTCATAAACATCTCAACTAAGCTGGTGGGAAAATCAGGACAGAGGAAAAAAAACACTGGGATATTTTTTCCCCTGAACAAATGGCTTCATCTTCCAAACAAGCAGAGGAGATGCCGGCGGGGCTGGTGACAATCATCACTGATGCGAATGATGGGATATGTCAAGAAGAACGGAATGTTATGTGGGAAATGTAATTAACCACCATGGAAGGAGAGCCAACACCTCCCCACCATTCTCATGCCAAATAGGAAAGCCCAACATGTATTAGTACAGCTCCTATTTGCTTGTTTACTGTTTGATATTCCTGCACCAGATATATTTATAATAACCCTTGGAGCACTGCAGCGTTCCAGTCCAGGTCCTGCCCAGTCACTGTTCATTTTACCTAAAGACACGAAACCTAATAAGACAAGGACACAAGCTG
>JAVHNF010045762.1:8869-23905 GCA_034783455.1 Micropsitta finschii
ATCTTTTCTTCTGAGCTGTCAATGCTGCGTGATACTTAACACCCACTACAAGTCCACACTAGTTGGAGTAAAGCATAGGATGAAGCACAAAAAGGATGGTGAGAGTAATGGTAGGATATTTAAATCCAGATTTTTGCAATCCAAGGTTGAAAAAACTATATTGTAAAGGCTACAAGTTTTTTGTTGTTGATGTTCCTTACTATAATTGCTATATATTTGTTCAGGCCTAAGTTACTGTCTAGACTGGCAGAAGGAAGCATGCCCATCATGCTTTCCATGGAACTACTAATATAGGATGCCTACTCTTCAGAGGCTAGAAAAAGCCACATATGGGCACATGCGTGTTCACTGAGAAAATATGTAAATTATCTAGGAGATCAGTTTTAGGAAAACAGCATCTGTAATGGAAGCATCAGACATTTTCTAATTAAAGTCTGTCCACAAGGCAGACTTTCAGAGTGAGCTGAAAGAGTACGACTTTCACAGCATCTGCTCACATGAGGCGCAGCAGCCCAGCTGAAGCCTCACCCCTTGGAACTCTATAGCATACCTATTTCCAAGAGATCTTTAAATTGCACAGAGTCATCACAGAAATTGTTGTACAGATTCAGAATTCCCACTTTAGACTTGCATATCCTTCCTTAACCATGGAGACAGAAAGCTGATTTGTGACGGCAATATTGAAGAGTGGTAACGCTTTTGTTTGCACTGCTGAAATCAGTTCAAATTAACACAGGGGGGAAAAAAGGCAAGTTTGTGAACTGACTTTATTTAAAGCACAAAGCAATTAGTAAATTCAGGACTAAATAATTCACAGTAAGAAATAACGATCATGGTTATATATGTTTGTTGAATTCTATACAACATTACTGTTGTACATATTTTTTTCCTCATTGTATAAACTATGTGCTCTGAATATGTCCAACACTAAAGTGACAACGAAAAATGTCTACCATGTTCATTTTCTTTCAAATATGTGTTCACCACCTTTCCAATTACAAGTAGGCAAGATAAATCATATCTATGAAACTTTTTACTTGTTTCTCTTCTGCATAGGTTGTTGTGGTTTAGTCCCAGCTGACAACTAAATACCATGCAGCCACCCGCTCACTACCCGCCCCACCCAAGAGGGATGGAGAGAACTGGAAAAGATAAACCCCACCAGTTGACATAAGAACAGTTTAATAATTGAAATAAAGTAAAATATATTATCATCATTTTAATGAAAAGGGAGATAATAAAAAGAGAGAGAGGAATAAAACCTAAAACCAAGTGACGCACAATACAATTGCTCACCACCTGCTGACAGATACCCAGCCTGACACACAGAGCAATTCTTCCTTTCCTGATGACTCCCCTCATTTTATATACTGGCCATGATGTGCTGTGGTATGGAATACCCCTTTTGGTAGTTTGGGTCAGGTGTTCTGTCTCTGCTTCCTCCCAGCTTCCAATGCCCCTCCTCACTGATAGAGCATGAGAGACTGAAAAGTCCTTGATCGGCGTAAGCACCACTTAGCAACAGCTAAAACATTGGTGTGTTATCAGCACTGTTCTCAGACTAAAGCCAAAACACAGCACTACACCAGCTACCAGATGAAACCAGGACAAAGCTCTTACACTATATTCATCACTCTATAATCTGTGAGACTTCTGAAAGCATATTATCCGATGTGAATAATTTCTACGGCATATTGTATGTTCCCTCATCCACTGTTTAGAAAGAAGCATCTGTACTTTTGCTTCTAAGTTTTAAATTGTGTTTTATGGCTGAAGGGAAGGAAGAGGGTTAGAGGGTGGGTACTGTTATGTTTAAAAAAAACCAAAAAGCTGAGCAGCAGTAAATGAAACCTTGGTAATGGCACCTACAAAGTCTTAGAGGTGAAGTGGCACACACACACAAAAAAGGAATGTATTCAAGTAGCATGATCCCTAATTATGGCTATTCAGAGAATAAGAGACAAGTGCTAAGACAGCCATAAAAAAAAAAAAAATAGGTTCAGGAATAAATTGGTCTTCACAGATTTCTATGCAGTACGATTGCTGCATTCCCCCTACATTCCCCAGCCCAGTAAGCATCAAGTGAACACTAAGAGTAGACTCTGCAAGGACAGACACAAAGAAATGTTGGTCATGCTAACAGCTGAAAGCAGAGCAGTTGCTCTTTATTTTCAAGTGTGTGTGTGTGTCTGCCCACAGGATCACAAAAAAATTACATCAGTAAGAAAATTTGTCAGTCAATAAGAATTTCTTCTCTAACATGATCTTCATTGTACTAAATTGTAATTACAAACTACTTAGCTGTGGAAAGCATTTAGTCAGATAAAGCAAAGATCTCATTGCAGCCAGCACAGTATGAGAAGTGTTAGCTCTGAAAATAAAATGAATTTTAAAAGTCACAAGGTAAATGAATATGGGAGAAAACATGCACATTAACCCTGTTTTCCAAATGGCATCAAGATGTGAACTGATCTGTCAAGGTGATAAAACAGCCACAAACAAAGCATTTTCTTGAACTGCAGTTCAGCGTTGTCTTTGAATGTTACTACTTTAAGGAAGTGTGGTGCAACTGAACTAGTTTGCTTATTTGCAATCATCTAAGTAGCTACAAGTTGTAAACTGTGAATGCAGCACATTCTATTCCCAGTAGGTGTCCATGCTCTGACATTTCAGCCTAATTGGTAGAGTTCATTTTGCAGACAAAGAAGGTATGCTGTCAAATATATTTTCACCAGCCCCTCACATCGAGCATAATTCTCTAAAATAAAGCTAATAAACTGCAAAATGTGTGCTTATGGTACTCCTAGTATTTGAAATGCTTAATTATCTGGATGATAATTAAACATGTTGCCATTTCCAAGAGTAATGAAATAGCATTCAGCAATTAATGACCTGGGGGAAGGGAAAAAGGCATAAACTGAAATAGTTTTAAAAGATAATATGAAATTAAAAATACCACTATACAAATGAAATGATAGACTGATTATATAGTGTTGTTGGAGATGTGAAACAAGGAAAATAAGTTTCAACCACATGAGAAATCATTGTCTAAATCACGTCTGCATCTCTAAAACCAGTATCAATTCTGGACATCTTAACAACAAGATTTTGCTTCCAGATATTAAGTTTCTGCCAAGATTGTTTTATTTTTGTTTCCTTAATCCAACAACAATCTATTCCACAACACCATCCTTTTAATTCTATAGAACAGAATGCTACACAGATTTGGGGAGTGGTTGGAGAGACAGGGATAAAGGGCTTAGGTCAGAATGAAACTAATTTGTTAAGCAATTTCAAATATGCACCTTCAAAAGCTTTAAAACATTCTCCAATACTAAGGAAAGAGTAAGAAATTTTGTTCTGATTTACACAGCCATTGACTACAGAAGCATTTTTCATTCCAGCGCCCAAGTGACAACCCTAATGGTCAGTGTTCCCCCCATAGTGTCAGCCCATGCCTAGGGCAGGAGCCCCTCCTTTTCCCACTTTTTATGGGAAAATATATTATATTATACAATATAATATGGACTATTTTGTTTTTATTATACTGCAGCTGGCCCACCTGAAACACAGATTAGCATCACTCAATTCAAACCACTGTAAATTAGTAATCCAATTCTTTCTGGGAGTGTTTTTTTCCTAGTATTTTCATAATATTTTGCAATTTGCCAGCTTTATTTATATTTGCCAGCTTTATCATTTTCTTTATAAATTATGTGGAACTGTTCCTGATAGGACCCTAACAGAAATGTTGATTCAATTAATTAATAACAACAGTTTTAGATATATCAGCCAGTTCTCCATTTGAGTTGATTTTATTCTGGTTTCTTAATCAAAATGTTTTATATCAAATTAAATGCATTAGAGAAGAACAATATTGCCTTTATTAACAAAATACGTAATCTGATTTTTAAAAATCAAGTTACTTTGACAAGATGAGTATTCCATAAACCTGTTGACTGTCTTTAATTGCATTACTTTCTTAATTTTTCATTAATCAGCCCTTTTATTGGCTGTTCCATTATTCTGTTTAGAATTAAAGTCAAGATGACGAGCTTTTAATTAATTGGTTGATCCTGATACTTCATGTCAGTATTTTTAATGTTTGTTTTTAAGTCATGTGGAACAGATTTTTTTTTTCTTTTTTTTTTTTGAACAGCAAACAAAACCACATAATAGTAAGAGTCTTGACAAGCCATTTTATGATTTTTGACCTATTGATTACCTGAGGTACAACTTGACATCAGCTGCCACTTAATATGCTCCTCAACTTATTGTTATAATGGAAGCTATTTCATTAGCCTACCATAAAAGCATCACCTGGAACATTCCCCATCTCAACACCAGCAGGAGGATTTACTGAGAAATAAAATGAAGAAAGTGAAATTCACACAGTTCTGCCTCACACAGTCTAGGTTCAAATTAGGAGGAAAGAATTAAGCTGCCCATTTTTAAAATGAAACCATATTGAGAAAACAAAAAAAAAAAAATCAAACAAGAATTAAATGAAAAACAAAGATTTATGTAGCAGAATAAAGCCCAAAGAATTGATGCCAGTGAGAACAGGGAAACCTGTCCTAAACTTGGAGGGATGTTAATCTCAACTTTATCACAATCTCACAGCAGCATGAATAACATGACATTTCCCTGTAATGGCTTTGGAGAAGAAAGACGTGTGGAGGAAAAAGAATAATGAATGCATTTGGGAAATCTCATCAGTATCCATCCCCCTCAGCACAGGCTGCTGGTACTGCTTTCCTCTTCCACATCACCACTCATGCTTCTCACACAGCCCTCCCTCCCTACTCCATGCTATTCCAACAATAGTGCCAAAACAATAGCAAAAAATTAGTCTGCTTCCAAAACTGCACACCCATGTCCTGCAATGACCCCAGTAACTTTCAAAACCTCACTAAAATTTTCCTTGCTTCGTTTTTAATAGTGATAAATGAAAGTACAATATATAAAAGCAAGTCCTATAAAAGTATGTTTTATTTCTGTACTTACCATTTCCCATACATGATGAAAGTGATATTACACTACTAAACAGTTGAGACCTTTATTATGAAAGCAAACTAAAGTCTCAAGCACACTAATGAATTATACTAAAAAATATTTATTGCAGCTGAAATTAAAAATAGAAATTGCAGTTGAAAAATTATCTCCAGTCTTCTGAAAGGGTAAGATTTTCTTAATCTACAGTCGTGCTCTTTGGAAGTGAGCACAGACCAAAAATCTGTGTATATCAGTCCCCAAACTCTGGAGAAGGCATAATCAGGCTCTGAGTTATCTGGCTCAGGTGCACCCATAGCATTTTCAAGTGCTGCAATATGAATTATTGCCCATGTCCATTCTTTTACAGCTGGAATGGGCTCTGTGGATTAATGTACTACAATACATTTTCCTGCCACAGACAGTGCTCCTCTTGGAAGTGTGATCTATTGACTAGTTATATGCACTTTGCTTATATCACGGATGGTCCCAGTGCTTTGGTATGCTCTACCCTGGGAAAAGCTGCCCAACAAGCTTACGTGAGACAGGAGATGGAGGGATCGCTTGAAAGACCCAGGGGGGCTCTGGGTGGTCTTAGCAGCTGATTCTTTTCCTCCCCCAGCCTCTCACACAGATGAAGTGATATCCTGACCTAGTGTCTTTTACCAGAAAGACAGCTATCATCTTTGACTCAAGGACTTCCCTCAACTTCATGGACTTTGCACTGAAGGCCTGACTGACCAGCATGTTAGGTGTCAGTGACCATAACCACATCTCGCTGTAGGTAACTTGTCCCTCCCTGCCCACTGGTAAAGACTTCAGAAAGAAGGCAAAGGAAGATGTGCACATAACAGAGGCTTTGTGAAGTGGGCAGCCACGCTAGAGAAACTATCTAGGTCTGCTACCTTAACTCTCAGTGATTTAGAGCAGTGTGATTTACTGCTGAGTTCATCACTATACAATAAAGAACTAGCCTAGAACAAAGCTTATCCCAAAAATGAAGCACAAGAGAATTCGGGAAATCCATGTCTCATTGTATAACACAGCACTTGTATAACACAGAACTTGCAACGTCATAGGACGAAAGTTTCCAGTTAGTGCAGAGGCAGCTTGCAGCTGCAGATACAAAAAAAAAAAGAAAAAAAAAAGATTATACTAAGCAAGGCTGAATATAGTGAACAAAAAAAAGTTGAAAACTAATTTAGTGGAGGTCAGTGTCTGAACTTGCAGTTTACTGCCAATTCAACTGAGTCATCTGCATCATGCTCCTTTGAAAAAGAGGATACCATGCTTAATTTACACAATCTGACAAGAACTTGGCTTAGACAGTCTTCCTGGTCTCCTGCTAGGTGAGTCAGCTGCACTACGGTCCTTTCTTATGGATATAAGTGTCATTAGGATTCTATATGTGATATGGTTATCTAAACAGTAGCAAGCAGCGCAATAAGCAGAATACAGTTGTGTGTGCCAGCCTATAGTCCAAATCGGATAGCTCTTCTACAGGATGCTTTTTCAATAACAACTCTGGTATTCAGGAAATAAAAAGGAAATAATAAAGGGAATATGATGAAGTTTATTAGTCCAGATTTTCTCCATTTTTTAAATACCTTTTCTACTTTTTTGATATCATAGCCAACTAGTAAACCTATATGGAGCAAGAGACCGGTGCATTTGGTATCTGATAACGAGATCTTAAATGTTTCAAATTACTGCTTGGCCAAAAGCCCAGAAACAGTCATGAATGCCAAACACATTTGTAAAAACAACAGCAACTTATAAATATTGGCATAATGTGGGCCCTTCTGCAATGACAAACGTAAAATAACTTTTAAAAGTACCACATTCATTTAGTTTCAAGTCGTTCATTTTTAGTTTAATCTAAGAAAGTGTTCAACTTGTAAACAACAAAGCCACGAGTAATAAAAACATGTAATTTAAGCACTCAAAATGTATTTAAGCTCTTCTTGAAGCTATATTTTAAGCCTCTAATGATGCCTACTTGGAGGGGAAAAAAGGGTAAAGATTCGATTTGTAACATTAAGATAACTATTTTGCTGTAAAGGTAAATATTTTCTCTCTGTCCACTTTAAAAAAAATATTGAAAATCACAAATATATCTCTATTTTTTATTAATATTTATTAACTATTTAAATAATAATTTCAGATTCACTACTGAAAGAGACACAAAGAGCACAGCTTATCCATTCAGTGTCATATTTTCCAGAACCCTCCTGTGATGTTGACTGTACTCAATTTTACAAGCCCCTTGCCTCACATACCAACATCCTAAATTCTCACATACAGCACACAGCAAAGCCTATAAATCCACTTCTCCACCTTGAACTCCCCACCTCCACTCTTCAAGTGTAAAAGGCAAACACCAACCAAAGAAGCACCCTCATTGGCACACACAAATCCTATACTGCACCGTGCCTTTCACCCCACTCATTTTAAAAATCAGTTCAATTTTTATGTAACCAGAACAACATTTCAGTTCTCCACATGGCCATGCAAAATCACTCTCTCAATGGCAACATTGCAAGGGTTCCTTTGTTAAAAATCTCAAGAAAATGAAAAACCAAAACCCAACCTTAAGCTTGCTTTTCTTTTTCACTGTTTCTCCATGTTTTGTCTTCCCCTTTTTATTTTCTTTGTTTTGCTAGAGATGAATTCAGCAGTATCCTGTATTCTGTGTATATTGTTTTAAAAATTAATAAATGTGCAAATTGTAAACAAACATTCTGCATTTGAAAAAGGCAAGCGGAAAGCTGCTGAGCTCCCAGGCCTTCAACTGCAGGCAATCCCATGCCAGCACTGCACCGCACCTCTAAAACAGCATCTTTGCTATAATGCCTTGAGGCTGGCTGTTACCATTAGGTCTCTGTGACAGATAATGATTTTAAACAAATTAATATTATTATTATTAACAATAACAACAATAACAATAATAACAGTAATCATAAAACCAATAAATATTGTTCTGTTCTCAGCTTTGGTAAAGCTATAAAGCTTTCCCTCCTCCTTACTCATTATCATAATCAAATAATACAGGCAGAAGTTTCCTAAGATCAAGTCATTTTGAATAAAACTAAAACCACACAGGACTCTTTCTCCAGCTGCTCCATAATTCTCCAGATTTTACTGAAGAAGGAAAAAAAAAAATCACACCCTTGCACTCAACTTCAGTAAAGCAGGAGCAAGCAATTCCACTGGGTACATATATTAAGCTCTGGACGGGCTGAACTATTGACCTCCTTTGGCACTAAAATATCAGTTAATCATAAAACTGAGCTGTAAGCTGTTACTGAGAAGCAGAAGCCAATATAAAAAAATAACTTCTAACTTACAGTTGATAAAGCAGGCTAAGTGGACAATTTTGTATTACCACATATTTTCTACATTCCCCACACAATCTCCAATCTCAGAAGATACGCTCAGAAGGGCAACACACTCCAAAGCCACAGAAGCAGCCATAAGGAGTACTTCTGATTAAACTACTACTTTCTGGTTTTCATTTTGGTTTTAAAGTCCTTGAGAAGTCAATAATTTGAGCAATGACACCAGGCAAGAGGTGTAGTCATACTGAAATGAAGCCCAGGTGCCCCATGAGGACTGATGGAGAGGAAGGAGCTTTCAGCATAAGCAGCTTGAAATTATTTGTATTTAACCACACACAGGGAGAAAGACCATGCCACACTCAGCATTGACTGCAGTTGTGCTTAGAAACGGACTTACAAAGCATACATCTGGCTATTAAGGAGGATAATAGAATATAATGTTTTGCTTCACATGCTTCAGTCTTTTAGTCTTAAAATCACTTTAAAGCTGTTCAAAAACACTCAGTGGTTTCATATAGTTGACTGCTCAGTACTACCTTTAATTGCAGATTGGTAAAACAACACACAAGTTTTATAGCTGTAACTCAGCTTCAGTACATGACACCTTACCTGGGAAATGCCGGATACACAAATAGGCTGCCAGAGGACTTTTAACTAGTGGAAGAATCATCTCTTCATTAGAAAGCAATTTTGTTTCGTGTTAGTGGAAACATTTACTAAATGAGTCACCAGACACTGGTTTTGCAATGACGAAGACAGAAAATGATCTAAATACTTAATAATAAAAGTGCATGTCTGATACCAACATAAGAACAATCATTGCTCAAATCATTCAGAAGTAGGATATATCTCCAGCAAAGCACAGGCCGACTGATCAATAATATGTTATTAAGAAATGTCATGAAATTATAAATACTGAATGAGTTATGGAAAAAAATAATTTCTAATCTTCATTTGAAAACAATGCTAATATTTGCTTAGATATTAAATAAACAAAGAGCAGAATGCCAAGCTATTCTTATTGATGTATCAATGAGCACTATTGCTGCTACTTGGAATGTAAATATTAAAAAACCCATCAGATCAATGTTCACTAATGTGTGGATTTTAATCTGTATGAAGAGCAGTCAAACTTCAAGCTGAAAATTCATTTATTTCCTACCATTCCTTTTGACACTGAGCAGATAATCAATTATAACTTGTTTCAAAATTTGAACTAATACGTACAAAACTCATGGAAAGACAGAACTGACAAAGAACATCGACACAAAAGAGTGTCTGTCTGAAAAATAAGTGATCTTGTCAGAAACAAGAATTAGGAATAATTGAAGAATCTCCAGAAAGAAGATATTGCTGCAGAGATGTCATCTAATATAGCACAGTAAATCACCTGCCAGTCACTCGTACAATACCAGCCACAGCAGAGACTGCAGGGTGAGCTATTCCATTATTATCTTTATCTTTTCTTATAAATATTCTCTTCAGAAGAAACTAATTTTTATGTACATAGTTTTCCTTTTATGAGCAAAATACAAATAAAAATATATATAAAACCATATATACATTCATATTGACTTGGTCTTGCAGTTCTCTTACAGAAACCCTGGGATAACACTGTGGAAAAGGATCTGCCTTCATTTTCCAGACAGGTGAGGAGGAGCAGGGCAACCTGGCGCTCAACCTATTGCCTTCCCTGACTCATCACTGGTGCTGGGCACAATCCTTTGGTCTCCACAGTCTTGCTGACTCAACTTTTTCTAAGTGAAATCGGTTAATAGTAACATTTATTTGCCTTTGCTTTCATGGAATAAGAAGAACCAGTCTTGCTGCAAGATAAACATCTCAAAATTTTATTATTGTTAAAATAATGCTGGTCTGGAAGTTCAGATTTGTCAAGCAATTTTTTTTATCTGGTTCACTTCATAGTGGATTAAATTAAGTTGAAAATTTGTCTCAAGCCAGACTAGATTTTGGCACAGGTTAAAAACAAAAATAAAATCATACCCACCATAATTTTGTTTCCCTTAAGGGACTTCTAAAACTGCATCACATAAATCATGACTTCCTTTCTTTTCTTTTCCCAATAAAAAAAGCTTTAGATTGGCACAACCTGGGTAAATTAAATTATATTTTTTCAAGCATTGGGAAAAAGAATCTGCACATTTGGGTTTTGTTAGTCTTAGCTCAGCCTTTTTAAAACAGAAGCTGTTTTCAAATTTCAACTTTCTCAGAACAATGCCTAAATCAATTCAGTAGAATAAAGCAATGCTTTAACTTTACTTAGATCATGACAACTGCTATCTTAACTGAGATGGGCACATGGGTCTTTTTATTTCACAGGAAAGACAGACTAAATTATAAATAAGATCACAAGTTCCAAAAAACACCTTTAGTTTAGTCTTGCTCCAGCTGTGTCTCAGCTTCCAAAAGTACTATACCCAATTTCAAAAAAGACTGCCTAGTGCTGAGATTCATACCTACTGACATAGTCCACATGAAGTGCTGGCTTTTGATGCAAACCCTGACCCTATTCCTTAAGTAAACAAAATGAGCAGCCACCCATGCTTAGATGAGAACTTAAACAGTTGTCCCTTTGAGGTCTGTCACCAAGTTGGGAGAAAATATTTTATGTATATGTGTTTTATATATGCACGCACATACATGACACATAGAAATCTACAACTGCAGCTCTTCTTATTACTTTAACGCAGTTTTTGAATAGATGGCTATTGGCACTCTTTCCTAAATCCAGTTATAGTGCAAATTTTAAGATACTGTAAGGCCCTAAAAATCCTGAGATTAGGAGGGAAAAAAAAAACAAAACAACCAACAAACCAAAACCAGAAAAAACCCACAATTTAATTTCTGCTTATTTGCCTCCCAGTCTGACATTCAAATCTACATTTATTCTTTTCCACTGCAAGTAGAAGATGTAGGTATTACCTTTCTTCTTATGAAAGCTGATATTAAAATAACCTCCTATCGTTTTAGAAAGAACAGCATACAATACAAATTGGAAGAGCTTAACCTATTGGCCATGCAGGGGCAATCCAAAAACCATAGCAGGCAGCAGGATTTAGCAGGACATGATTGTAATGGTGATAATCAAAATGGAGAAAAAAACTCTACGCATATTTGCAATTGTATTTTAGGAGTTAGAGATATTTTTAGTTGTATTTTAGTTCTTTGAGATTCTGTCAGGCCATGCATAACCTCTTGGAAAATTAAAAATTACTCAGAAGTACACTACATTTATTTTTTGTTAATAAAATTCTATCTCTTAAACAGATTTTTTTTCCTCCATGCAAGTTCCTTTATGTGCAAGTTCACTTAAAATGTAAGCAAAAATATCCATAACACATTCATATTTTCACTGAAAAAAAACCCATATTTTCATTGTGAAAAAAACAAATGGTTTTTCCATTCCTAGAAGGATGAGGTCTTCTTCCTTGCATGAGAAGAATAAAAATATTTTCTTAACTTTGTAACATCCCACTTCTTAACCTACCCTCCCAAGCTTAGCAAACAGCAACCTAGGCAGTGACCAGACATAGAAGGGGACAGAGCAAATCCTTACAGGTGCAGAAACTTGGGGGTCCTAGGAGTGCCAAAAGAACCCATTAAGGTCTGCTACAGGTTGATTAAAGCCAACAAACCTGTTAACTAATTAAATCACCACAGTTATGTTTGTTCGTTTTCCCAAAGCAGCACTCACCAGCACATTTGGTCCTGGTGATGAGTGGTGGTCCTGGTTGCCCAGTCCCACCTTCTCCTGGTCTGGTAAGCAGGACCCGAATCTCATACTCAGTGTCGGGGTCCAGGTGCCACAGCTTGTAAGTTGGTGCATTGACAGCATGGGTTTCGGTCCAGGTCCCAGATGTCATTCGGTACTCCACTTCTTTCAGGATAATGGGTCCATCCCCAATGATCGAATTGGCATTCAGCTGAATGAGCAAGTATGTGGGCCCAACGCCCAGCAGCTGTGGGGGTGCGATCGGCCGAGGTGGCTCTGTAGGGAGATAAAAAAGCCAGTGATAAAACAAAAGCTGTAAACCCCATTAAGTAAAGGGCTCTTTCCACGGAAAGTTGTCATGTTTTGATCAGCATCGATTTCAAAACTCAAAGTCAAAATCAAACTGACATCAGTGAAGAAGAGCTGAGGAGAATTTCCACTGTTGGAAGTAAATAGTGCACCACTAGCATCTGCCCAATGCTATTTTTTCCATTTAAAAATCTCAGCTAGGGACCACAAAATCCTATCTGACGGATATATTGCTAGTTCTTAACATTTTTTTTCTAAAAAAAATCTGGGTTCATGCTCATTTATCTAATTTACTATGGCAATAACTTGAGATTTTCAGATATATAACTGATTTTCTTTTATTCACAGAAGCAATGTATGTACTTTCCTTAAAGAAACAGTTGCAATAGCTGATACACTAGCTCCCCACAGGATAGTCTTAAAAATGAATATCACTGCAGTTCATTTGAAACCCACCAGATGCAGGCAGGGTAAAAGATACAGATGCCTATTACAGGCACTCAGAATAATAAGAACTGAGCAAAACTGGCAGGAAAATGACAAAATATAGACATGTAATGACATAATATTTTGTTCTTTGGTAATTTACTAATGATTTAGAAACTTAAACAATAGGATGTAAGTTGCTTTTTGTCTTCCTCTGTTCTTATCATCATCTGACTGACTAAATATTTCAACACAGCTGCAAAGTAAAAAGGTAACAGACTAAACAGGAAGGTGAGGTCTCCCTGAAAAACATTTGCGTGGAGAATCAGCACATTGCTTTAGTGTGATTTATTTTAAGAAACAAATCACAAGCAACATCTACTTTTCTAATAAAATGAATCCACTGATAAACACGGAAGGTTCATTTTCATTCCAGATGGCTCATATTTCAACTAATTTGTTTCAGTTAATTAGGCAACAATGCTAAATTCAATGCACACACGGGTTTCACGCAGCAGCGATGCAGAACTAACAAAGCAGCAACTGTAAGCAGGTAGAAGGGATCTGATGGCCAGTACACTAAAAATACATTTAAGCCCAGACCACAAGATTTCCCTAGAGCGGGGTCCTTTCTGATCACCACTTCCGCCACCTCTCTATGAAAAAGAAATTAAGATGCTGAGGCATTGAACATATTCTGCCTCTTGGGAATGATCTCTCCAGTGCCATGGACAGAGCCCATGGAGGGGTGGGGCGTGGGGGAAGTGATGATGGAGGGGCTTGCAGCAGGCTTCCAGACCCCCTCTGACATCCAACCCTCTCTGCATGGTGAAGTCTGGCTAACAGCTCTCTGGTTCTATACATCCAACAGCAGTTTCCCCTCCAGATGACTGAGCTGGCTCCCAACAGCATATTTACCAGCTCCGTAAGCACCTGAGTTTTCGCATGTTTTGGTAAAAAAGGTTTCTTGCAGATTTTTTCCTAGATTACCTGTATCTCATGCAATTCAGTTTGGAGACCAGGGAAGCCATAAATGTGCCATAGTGGCTGCAAGCAGAGCTGATTTTCTCCTCCCAGAGTGAAAAGGTAAACACTCTTAGGTGTATATACCCCAAAGCAGAAATGGAAGCAAAACTCTACAAAGTATCTCAATTAATTATTAACATGTTTTACCCATTTTTGCCAAGAAATACACATATGAACTAAGTTAGATCCCTACCTGCATCAAAGCTCAGAAACGCATCCACCCTTAATAAGGGCCATTTATTTGCTGTGGAACTAACACATTAAATGTCAAACTAATATATTTTAAGGTCAGTATATATTGCAGCAGAAAACAGAAACGTTGATGAGCATGATGCACTACCAAGTCTGAGTTGTAAACCTCTAAAACATAAGGCTATGTTTAGAAGTATACACTTTGATTAAAAGCACGATTATCTCAAATAAAACCTCACATTAATGAGACTAATATACCATTGCATATTCAAGTTTTATATTAAGAAGTAAAGCACATTCTTATATTAGCATATGCATTTTGGTTTTAAGCTCTTGAGGACAAGGAGACTTATTTATAAAGTCTCTCCCAGTTCCAATAAATTATGCATGAATTTTAATCAGTTAGCAAATGAACAAGTAATTGTTCTGCAGCATTATTAATATTCTTCATAATACAATACACTATCAGAACCAGAGGTGAGGTGCAACCAGAAATCCCAAAAGTATGCTAAGTATCAACTGAAGCATGTAATCCCAATATACCAGGATAAACTTTTCTGATGTTACCCAATTAACTTTCTGTTATTCTCATTCGTTATTTTATAACCACAGCCATCAAATATTCCCCAATTATAATTTGAAATCACATGACTTCTTTTTATATATACAGCAACCTGAATCTTTTACAGTTTAAAAATCACCATTGATATCTAAAAGACAACACAAAGCCTTTATTGATGTTTGTTGCCATTCTCATATTAAATATCACACATATGAACAATACTCCTTTTCCAATGCATTTTTAAACACAATTTATACCCCTCAAAGAAGTAATGTTGCTGGCTTTCCACTCTAAGAATCTGGATCCAACTAGTAGTATATAATAGTATCAGTGTTCTGAGAAGACAGTCTGCCAGAAATGAAAAACCTCTTACATGTGGTCTGAGGGGGAATAAAAAAGAAAAGAAAAAAAAGGACATGTGAAAGGGAGCCCCAAACAAAATCACCCCTATCAGAAAT
>JAVHNF010045781.1:0-10256 GCA_034783455.1 Micropsitta finschii
GGCTGAAAGTTATTTGGAGATGTGCAAAAATGGGTTAGAAATGGCCAAAACTGGGTTAGATACGGCCAAAAAAAGATAAGCATAGTATATTTATAAATGAGCAAAAATCAAGGATATGAAGACAGAACATAAAATGGAATTTGAAAATATGGTAGAATGAAGGGAAAGGATTAAAACCCCCAACTTTTTTGCTTATTTGACCAGGTGTTTTGAGGATGGATGAAACATTACAGTATTCTTTACTCTTTACCTTGTAAGTTAGTGTTCTAAATAAACTGACAAAATGTTCTTCCTTAGAAGAATGAGTAAAATCAATAAGATACAGATTTGGATAGCAAGGCAATAGCTTGATGCGCAATCTGAAGTGCTTTCTAAAGTGGGTATCATAAGTCCTTCAGTATATATATATCGGATTGCTTTTTTCTTTGCCAGTTAGAGGGTAAATATGCTACTGATTAGCTGGCTGGCAGTATCTTGCACCTGTGAGAGAGCATGATCTTTGTGTTGTGCACTGAATATCTGATTTTTGCTACTAGCAATAGAAGCCTTTAGGCTTGTGTGCCGACCTGGCAGCACAGAGGCTTGGCCTCACCTCCGCCTGACCTGGGTTTCACAACTGCTGCTTCCCTGCTCCAGCTTCAGCTTTGGGAACGGCCCCTGAGGTGGGGGGGGACATTGCCCATCCCACCTCCAACAGTCAGTGCCAGGCTGGGAGCCAAGGCTTCAGCGGGCAGCCTGAGAGAAGGCAGTGGTCTGTGATTAGAAAACACACACAAAAAAACACCCCTAGATTTGAGACAGAGGAGAGAGAACCCCCTTCCATGAACGTATTTGGCAGGAAGAAGGCATCAATATGCCCATGACTCTCATAGCTAAGGCTTGAACATTTACTCTTTTCTTACTGATAAAAGCAGAAACTGTCAACCTTGTGCTCCAGAGAGACACTGGAAGGAGGAATAAGACACTGGAGAAAGGTAATATTAGTGAACTTCATTCTATAGTTATTTTAGGTCTTTTAGGTGTTTCTGCTTTAAGCAGAGAGTATGAACTATTAGTTAAAACATTAATTAACATTAAATTATCGGATCATACTGTGTGCTCCGTTTTGCCCATAGTATTTTGTTCATCATATATAGCTCTCGGTTTCTACCAAATTTATAACACAGGTAAGCAGAAGCATTTTTTCTGAAGTAAAAATCTGCACCATATTGACCTATGTGTCCCTTGTGACATTTAGTCATATCTTCTAGTTCTTGATCTAGTTATATCCATCCACCAACAGAAGGGTGTCACCGGTTGTTAAATAAAGTGAGACTGTAGCTAGAAGTTCTCTTGCTTCTTGATTCCATCTTCAAGAGCAGTGCCTTTGGAGATGTAGCTCTAGTTATCCAGCATCGGAAACAGTGGCATTATTCAGTAGCATTTAGATAATTCATTTAGGTAATGTTCAGATTTAGTTCCTAAGAATTTGTGCAGTAAAAAAAATAATGTAGCAGATTAAATGGAGATTTGAACTGGACCTGACTGCACTTCAATACAGAAGGCCTTTGAATTGCTAAACTTGTGTTTTATAAAAGCATAATGAGAATAAAGAACTTGAAAAGAGATACATTATGACAAATTAAAATAAAAAGACCTTTACTGTCTTTCCCTTCATTTTTTGCTATCAGTTCCTCAGTTCTTTTGTCAGTCACTTCTTTGGGTTGAAACATTTTCTACACTTTACTTCGTGGGACTACAGGAAAAATGTCTCTCTGCCCTCCCCGATGGTGCCTTAGCTCCCTATCTGTTTCCTTCACTTCTTGTAATCCTTGGCTTTGTGCTCACGTTGCTCTCCCTGTTGCTCAAATCTCTGCCTGGATTCCTGCAGCTTCAGTTGTATTCAGGAGTGATTTCACCCTTTCCTTCCAGCAGCTTTCTTCTGATCCATAGTGTAGTAGACAGGAAAAGTTTAAACAGTGTTCCTTTATCCTGCTCACTCATATGCTCTTAAAAGCAATTTCACATATACTAACTTATACTGTCATTTTATATATAGTAAAAAATTGACCAAACAAGTACGTCTTCATTTGGACTTCTCTCCACCAGAAATACAAACTTCCTTTAAAAATTAAAGTTAAGTTTCTTGCATAATTTAATGCCATCAGAAGTTTGTGCTTTGGGAAATATTTCCAGACACAAAGTCACAGGATTGATAACACCACTATTCAGTATGCTATTTTTCTCCCCGGGCTAGTGATGAATTACCACTGGTGGAGAAAAGATGCTAGAATTCATGACATAGTTTATTCTTAAAAATATGAATATGAAGACTGATGTATTTAATATCTCAAAATATTGGTTTTAGTACAAGATACAAACTAATCTAAAATGAAATTGATTTTCCTAGAAACAAAAAATTCATTTATTATTCACTGTTACAGCTTTTGATACAATTCACCATTACCATTAACAAATGACACCTTTAAGACCCTCAGGAGTTTTTGCAGCTTTGTCTGGAATTTGAGTCAGGAGACCTTAGGGTGAGAAGATGGAGTCAGTCTTGCCACAGTAGTGCATGGTGAAAAAATGAGACAACAGGTAAAAACTGGAACAAGAGAGGGTCAGACTGGATATTATGAAAATCTCTTTCACTGTGTGGACAGTCAAGGACTGGAACAGGTTGACCAGGATTACACAGTCTCCCATCTTTGGTGTTTTGGGAGACCTGATAAAAGCCCTAACTAACCTGGTCTGACTTCATAGCTTATCTTGCTTTCAGCAGGAGGTTGGACTACAAACTTCCTACTGTCTTTTCACCCTATGATAACAGTGGTGAAATAATCTTTAGCTAAGTGTGAATAACAATATTTAGAACCACTTTCCATTTCAAATTAGAAATAACTTAAGAAGTAAAACACATGCCAAGTCTATCTCATTAAGAGCAACCTATAGCTTATGTAAAGTGAGAGTAGATTTACAGGTATTTTGACATTTTTTTATGTATTCTGTAGACTTCATTAGTCCAGAGAGAGGAGTAAATCTGACTGGACACCAGGACAGGACTCTCCTCTTGATCTGTGAAAGAGATAAGAATCTTGAACATTTTATGCATTGCTGCTATTTAAGTAGGACTTATAGACTGTAATATTATCAGATAATTTATTTCAGCAACTGGAAATCAATAGCTTGACAAAATGTGTCTTGAAAGTAGCTTTCTGTTTATTGGCATCATACCATGTGTCAGCAGAAGACAGTACCTAATGTACTTAATTAATAAATGAAATTCGAACACTAGAAAAAATGTATGAAGTTTTGTTTTTTTTTCTTTAAATAGATGATGACTATACACATTTCCAATTTAGTAAGACTCATTTACTTATTTTAGGGAATTAGCAGCAAAGCAGAATTTAGAAATGACATCACTAGCACCAGGAGGGATATAAATCAGTGTATAGAACCAATATGGTTGCAAATACTTCAGTAAAATAACATCTGTCTTCTTTTAAAGGGAAGTCCACTCTTCGTAGGCAAGATATACAGACTATTAAATAAACAGAAGATGAGTTTACCTTACAAGGAGACAGTAACAACCTGTGAATTATGACAGAAAGTCACTATTTCAAAAGCTTTTCACAGCTTTCAGAAAGCTTTGACAATTGCTTTGTTCATTTTGTTAGTAGATTATAATCCTTTAAATCTAATCCTAAAACTTCGTATATGCTTAACTGTTTAAACATAATGTCAATAAAAGAAAACGTGGATCTTTTAATTTTAAGGCATTTTTCAAAATGAATGGAAATTGCAGATTAAAACAAAAATACTCTGTAGAGAAAATGGCAAGATGACACTAGCCACTCTTCATTTTAATTTATTAGTTAGTATATGTGTGAATACAATCCCTAAATGTATAGGTAGGAATACATCACATTTTAAATTGATTTTTCTCCAAGATGCAGGACACCATTTCATTGTCTTTTCTCCAAACAAAAATTGGTCTTTTCAAAATACATTTTATCACCTTGACAGTAAAGCCAACAGACCAAAACTGATTAGTTTTGTCAATTAGCCTTTTCAGCTTGCTATAAAGTGAAGTTTTCTGAAGATAAATCTGTGGTAAAATTATATTCTGTGATTAGCTTTAATCCATCAGTTTGGCAGACTTTTAGGTAGTCTTCATTGACTGGCTCCATGTTATTCAATGTCAGCTGTGTAGATTTTGGTATCTGACCTGAAATATATTTAGTTTGCTCTGTTTAGTTAGAAGAAAACCAGGTATCCCGGGAACAATTCATTGCATCTGCCCTAGTTACCTTTTTTGAATGGAATGAATGATCGTCTAGAGGTGTCCTGTTTACACTGTTGGTTCTGACAGCAGTTAAGAGTGAGCATCTAGTTTTTATATAGCCCAGGTTAGGTCGTACGAACTTCTGTTTTGTCTATTACAGAGCACAGACCTCCCAAATGGTGAGAGGACACAGTCTTCTGATGCTGTAGAGATTTAACTTACTACTGAAGGGATCTTGTTAATAACCTAGAAAGTTTCTTCAGTATTAAATGAATGACTTTTTTTTTTTTCTCCACTTTCTCTGGCTTTAATTTCATTTGTCTTTGTTATCTTGCTGCCATTTGATGTGTCAGTACATATCAATATTTAAATGCAGGATTCTGAAAAAAAACATTACACCTATAAAGCAAAAAATCTATAGTGTAATTGAAATCTAAAGAGTCTGTGCAGAATCTATGCAAAAAATATTGCAATAATAATACAGATATGGTTCTTATATATCTCAGGTTTATGCATATCTACTTCTTGGATTCTGACTCGTTTCCAGATGCTATGTTGACCCTTTCCATGCTTCTTTTACTGCTGTTGGCAGCAGGGGTGTTAAGGTGAGAGCTATTGTGGGCATCTGGAGTCCTCTAGGAGGAATATAGTGTTTGTGCCAATGGTTTCATCTTCCTTGCTGAAGGATCTGCTTAGGATCATGTTTAAATGTTTGCTAACATGCTTATATATCTTTTTTTCTCTTCACTGGGCTGCAGTTCAACATCACATCTGAATTTACTATGTATGATGGGGTTTATGTACAAAACTGAGTTATCTAATTTTAATTAACATTTATTTTGTTTTTCTGGTTTTCTTCTATAGCTACTCCTAGGGATTATTGTTTTTCTTTCTCAAGATTAGTTGATCATAATAAATTAATGCATAAATTAAGAGATGAGAAGATAAATTTGGACTATGAGATGGTGTGATGTGGTCACTTGATAGCATATCACACATTTTATCTATGTGATTAGCCTTCATTTTACGTATTACACAACTGAGCTCTCTTGGGATTTTTCGTGACAGTATTTTAAAATTTGGTAGACAGGATGAAAATCAGCATTATGGAAATATTCAAGGTAAACCCCATCTTTTTCTCATCAACAACATAAAGAAAGCTCTTCTCAACTGCATTTTTTTTCTTCCTCTGCCTCCTAGGCTAGCTACTGCATGTATTAAAACAAATGTGTCGGTAACTACTCAGCTCTTCCTATAGCTCTGCGTTACTGTGATGGGCTCCTCTGTTCCTGAGATTCAGAGGCTCCTTTTGCTCTTACTTTCTATACCACCTGCTCTCTCCTCCTCCCCCTCTACTGACTATACTCAATCCATAATGCTGCCTCAGGCTTCCCCTTATTTAGCACATATCCCTGGTCTCTGCAGTTGCCTGAGAACATATCTTCCCAGAATATTTTCCTATAATTTATGTCTTTCTAAACCCTTACCTTGCTTGTTGAATTTCAGGTGAATATATCTCCTGAAGATCTGTTTCCCAGGTCTTCAGTAGCCCCTCAAACCTACAGTCATGTTTCTGAATACTGTTATGTAATCAAGTAGGAATTAATCTCAGCCAAAATCCCCTTTGACTGTAATAGGACTTTGCCATTTAGACTTGTGATTTCCAAGGATCATGGTGAGGGATGTGTGTGTTGTGGAAAGTATATATCTTGAATAGTTTCCTTTGTCAAAGACTTGACCAATCAATTATCCTTCAAAAAGATCAGTCCCCATCTTTTTTGATTAGTTGTAAACCTCCTTCTACACACTACAGATAGTAAAACAAGATACATAATCTTAAAAATAATTAACATTACACTGCAGAACTATACAGAGACAAATGGATCACTGGTTTCAGTCATTCACTTCTATCAGAACTCATTTTAAAAATAATTTTGTTAAGGGATTCATAAGAATTAGTTCAAAAGATTCAAGCTGTTTGGGAGAATTAGTGTTTAAAATGTACATTGCTGAGGACCCCATTTGAAAACTTGAGAGTGGTGCAAATCTGTCAGCATTTTCATCAAGTTCAGTATTAACAGCTGTGTATAATATATCAGTGCTGTGAACTGTATTTGACTGCAAGTGTTTTTTCTTGATTATAATTGATGTAAAAAGATGTAAATGACTTACTTCTGGATTCATGTAACTAACTGAATGGCTCACTATCAATATTTAAACTATCACATCTTTGGTTTATCCTAGTTTCAGAGGAATTCTTGAAAATATTAGTCAAAAGAATGGATAATAATAACAACAATAATTTCGTAGAATCATGGAATGGTTAAGGTTGGATGGAACCTTAAAGGTTATCTAGTTCCAACCCTCCTGCCATGGGCAGGAACTAGACCACTAGACAGGTTGCTCAAAGCCCTGTCCAGTCTGGCCTTGGAACTGGAAGGCATCCAGGAGCTGAGGCATCCACAACTTCTCTGGGCAACCTGTTCCAGCATGTCACAACCCTCATGGTGAAGAATTATTTCCTAATATCTAATATAAATTGGCCCTCTTTCAGCTTAAAGCTATTCCCCCTTGTCCTATTACTACATGCTCTTGTAAAAAGGCCCTGTGCAGATTTCTTGTAGGCCTGCTTGAGGTACTGGAAGGCTGGTTTAAGCCCTCCCCGAGCCTTCTTGAGATTGAGCAACCATATCTCCTTTAGCCTGTGTCCGTAGGAGAGCTGCTCCAGCCTTCTTAGCATCTTTGAGGCCCTCATCTGGACTTGCTCCAACAGGTCCATGTCCCTCTTGTGTTAGAGACCCTAGATCTGATCGCAGTACTGAAGGTAGGGTCTCATGACAGTGAAATAACAATAACAACACCTCTCTTCCTCTCCCACTCCCTCCCCCCAAAAAAAATCTTTACAGTTCTTAAAGATTTAAATTTATTATGTTGTAGTCATGATTGCTGAATATTGGGGTATATAGTACAGGTCTGTTACAACCAATTTTTGAGTCTTTTAGGGAACTTCCAGTTTCGAGTCAGTTTCTTTATTTGACTCTTAATGGGTATTAGCCTAAAGCTTTTGGTGTCCAGAAAGGGTTTCTCCTGATTTACACCAGGGTATGTGAGGTGATACTAAGATCAATTAGCAAATGAACACAGTTATGACTGCCCCAAAACAATGAGGTGTGTCATTTTGAATGTTTCCATACAGGAATTAAGAACAACCCAGCAATCTCACCTGTATCACCTTTACCAAAGAAAAGTGTCTCAAGAAGGAAGAATAAATTATTATGGAGACTAGAGTAAGCCTGTTAGCACAGTTAACAACAATTATTTTTTAAAGCTGCCATTTATCACCACATTTTACAGTGCCAGCAATAGAATTTCCATTCTAAAGGTACTTAGAGAATTTTTGAAAGTGGGACTTCATAGTAGTGTATCAAAGTATCACCTCAAAAATCAAATCTAAAATTCAATTTGCAGTTGCCAACACAATTTCATATACCTTCAGATGTGAAAGAGTCTAGCTATAATAGAGGCATAGCACATTTATTTTGTATGTCAAGTTATTTGGATGTTTTCAGAAATGTTACTTGGCCTCTTTATATGTTCTTTAAAATCTCATTTAGTTTTATGGTGCTAGGAAGGTAAGTGCTAAGAATCATAAATAATCAGATTGTACAGAATGTGGCTAAAATTGTTACTTGTGTTGTGAACATTTATAAAAAAAAATGTCCCAAAGTGTTTTGAGCAGTTCAGAGTAATTCTGGCCCAGGTATACATAATTTTATGCCTCTCATTAAAACCTCAGTGCATTCAGTACCTTATGAAGGGGTTTTGCTCTTTCTAGTCTTCTGTCTCCATTTTAAAGAAAAATAAGAGCTAGAAGAAAATTAATTAATTGGTTTAATCTAATTAAGAAATATAGATTTTCCGCATTGCATTAGTAGGGTCTTTAGACACAGGGAACAAAATCTATAAGTAAATTAAGAATGGTGGAAGCAAAAATACATTTATTAACTTGACAGAAAAAAGCAAACAAATAAAACCCCAGTTTTGGTCTACAAAAGCTGTTTTGTCCCTACAAATCTTCTTTTGCTTAATAATGTAGAGTATTTTTAATGTTCCTAAAGAATCTCCTGGAGAGCTAACTTCACCAGTATATTACCGGGAATCTCAGACTGCTTTAAGTAGCTTCCAGTGCTATAAGGTAATCTTCGTAAGTAGGACAGAGTGTTCAAGATATGAGAAAATTATATGTTCAGTTGTGTCATACATGTTACTTTTCAGGGTTGTACTGATCTGGTAAAATTAAACTATCATGTGATTTTGTGAATCTCAAGCAGTAGTGTAGAGGTAAAAAAAAAAAATGTAGGAAACTTCTATATTGCCCCAACCATAAGCAGACAAGCTCTATCATTTACTCTACTGACCTCAGGTATCCAGTGACCATACAGCTAATGAAGGTGATGTAAATGCAAACATTTTCTTTTCCACTTTTCACTAATAATGAAGTCTAGCTATATTTGCCACCGTCTTTCATTATACTTATTTTATCCATGAACTTACCACTATTCAATATAGTTGATCTGTCCCACTCAGTATATCTATTTTAATTTAGGATTTTAATAAGAAATATATGTCCCATTCATAGCTTTAGAAAGCATACTGAATGAATGTCAGGAGAGACATCCTCATCTCTAAGAAGTGGAGTACTTGAGGAATACTGAGCCTCTCACAGGAGTATGTATGTGAGCCATCAGAGACATAACAGTATAGCAACAGTCTTGTCACTTGAGCACTGAGGAACTAAATGAATGCTATCTATCTGGAGAAACCATTGCCTTAGAGAGAAAGGAGTGATTAACCACTGAATTTTTAAAACTGGTTTCCCAAAACATGGATACATAATCATGTAATGTTACTGTAGCAGAAACCATGCAGTATTAGTGAATTCATTGTTAATGGACACACATTTTCTTCTGTATCTGGTGTCTGGTGAACACAAGCCGCTAGCTGTAGGAGGGGAGGCAAGTTAAAATCTAGACTTTCCGTTAGTGGGCAGCATTGATATTCTTGATAAAAGTCAACTGTCAATTTGAACATTATGACTATTCTTCCTGTGCCTGTAGCAGCTATTTGAACACTTCTTTCTGCAACAGACCAAGGCACTAGGAAGGGATTTTAAGCTAGGAACAGTACATGCTGATCTGTTAGAACTATGTTGATGCCCTGCTCTTGCCCCAGGGAATAACAGCCTTCCAGAAGCAGTGGCTGGACAGCCCATGCAGACTGCTTTAGCAGTGGCCAGAGTGGCATGGGCTCAGAATCAGCGCAGCTCTGGCTATTTTAGAATTTCTGAACACTGTGTTTAGTCAAGATAAAAAGTTTCCAAGGACTCTTGATGAGTTTTTCCATCAGTACTGTAATTTGCTCTCTAATAGGCTTTACTCTGATGGAAGCTAATGTTCTTCTCATTCATTTACTTCCAAAATGTCTATTTTCAAGTCTGCTGATTGGAGCTTTTGTATAAAGCACATCAGTGAGCTTTGATACTGCCTATTTGGTCTAAAATTAAGATCATAGCCCTTATAATCTTTCATGGAGATTTGCA
Organism: Micropsitta finschii; assembly: GCA_034783455.1. Lineage (NCBI taxonomy): Eukaryota > Metazoa > Chordata > Aves > Psittaciformes > Psittacidae > Micropsitta > Micropsitta finschii. The sequence goes on from JAVHNF010045781.1 coordinate 9,867, forward strand.
CTTGCTCTCTTCTGAGACCTAGATTTACAGTGCCCTGAGTAGACATCATTTTGATTCAAACTTTGCTGAAACTTCATATGCAGAAAAAAGGTGGCATCCGTTGGTTTTGATTAAAAATCTATATGAAGATGCAAATACTGTATTCATATTTCAAAGATTAATGCTTTTAGTGCACCAGGAAAAATAGTGGTGTATTTCAGGGTCTAGATATATAAGACAAGACCATGTGATTCAGTGATGTTTTTAAACAAAAGCAAAAATATCTTTTTACAGAGAGAGCTTTTAAAAAAACCTTTCGGCTTTACATTTAGAAGGAAGGGCAGCAGACAAAATGAAGGAAAGTAAAAAAAAAGAGTGAATTTGATTGGACTAATTCAACGAAGTTGCTAA
>JAVHNF010045787.1:0-26476 GCA_034783455.1 Micropsitta finschii
ATACTCTGAGAGGGCCTATCTTCACCCACTGAGCACAAAGAAAGAATGCATTACCAAAGGCCGCGTCTAGAGATGGCCAACATCCAGCAAGACAAACTCCAATCTACATTATGATTAATAAACCACTCTTTATACATGGGTTCACTATCAGATTTAACATTATGTCCATGAAACCTGGCAACATTTGGTGATCTCTGAAGCATCTCTGGAGCAAAAACTGCAGACATAGCATAAATCACCTGGGAGTCTAAACCTCATTTTGCAAAAGCCATAGTGCTGCTTAAGCTGTCGCACAGAGAGTACAGAAAGGTGCAAAAGTGGGATCTGTGACTTCCCCACTGGCCAGATTTAGTTTAAGCTTTAAAAACGTACATATAGTAATAAAACATGTACTTAGTAAAATAAACATGCACCCAGCTTAAAAGAATACGTTACTGGGGGACGGAGGGAAGGAATCACGCTGGCGATTTATCAGGGAAATTTTTCACTTTTTAGCACTTTCCATCTCACAGATATAACTCAGGTGCCCAATTGTGACAGGGCTGCTTAGGTGGAAAATACAACATTTGCCCAAGAAGAAAGGACAGCCAGCTGATGGCTGCATCACATTTGGTATCTTGAGATAGCCCAGAAGTGAGCATAAGTTTCCCCTCTTTTTCCTTCTCTGCCTTTTTTAGTTTGGCTAACCTTGGGGAACTGAAGTTTTCTTCCCCTGTTCCAGCATGAAGATGCCTACTTTAAGCTGCAGCTCTACACCTGCATCAGCAAAAAAACAGCTACGGGGAAAACTTCTCAAGCCTCTATCCACCAGCATCAGGAGGCTAAAGGTCAAACAAAGCATCATGCATTCAGGCACTATAGCAAAGAAAAAAGCAAAAAGAAATGGAAGGGGAAAAAAAAAAGAAGGTGCAAGCTCTGCATTATTTTTTTGCTTAGCCCATGGAAAGGAAGCAGCCAGAGAATTCCCAAAGGAGCAAAATTTAAAATTCACTTTAAATCACAAACTAATTTAACAGTTCCACTTGTAAATCTCAGAAAATCATTATGTGCTCGGAGTTTGTGTGGTAATTTGAAAGACATGCCATTCCCCATTCATAACCAAGCAGTTGGATTATCTGCTTTAGAAGAAAAATTCCACTCATTCACAGTCTCAAAGTGCAACTGGGGCTTCTATAAGAAATAATGAATACAGAGAATGTACCCAAACTGCTGCTACTCTGCTACCTCTATGAAATTTCACCCATTTATTCTAGATGCAATATGTGCTCTCAGGACAGTAGGCAGAGAAATACATACTTCACACTCAGTTTATTTATCGCTTGACTACCAGAACATAGCCATTGCTTTGCATTGTGTTTGGGGAGAAAATCAAAATAAAAAAATAGCACAGCACCCTTGCTTTGTTTGTTTCATCTTTCAAAGCAGCCTACAAAATGCTATTTCGCCTCCTCAGGCAGCAGGTCTCTGCTACATTTCTTCTTCCAAACGCTTACGGTTCTATGGAAAAATCATCAGGGCCCCTAAGTTCATGGAACGTTCTGCGCCAATACATTATTTTAACACAAGAGATGTAAAACCTCAAAGCAGGTCCCAAGAGGCAATTGCCCAGCGGCTGGGATTACGGTACAGAGGGCTCAGGCAGCAGAATTTGGCGTCAGCCAGCCTGCTGCAGAGGCCTGGATGCACTCACACAAAGGCATCATCATTCTTTTAGGCTCGGGTTTTATCAATGAACTGAGCAAATTCCAGGCGCTGTTCCGCCGTTGCCTAGCGAAGGGACACTCGTTGAGGATTTAATCACAGTTTAGGTGCCACAAAGGAGAGGACCACAAGACTGCAGCACACAAAGCAGCTCAGCAGCACATCAAAGAAGCAGGAGCTATAGCAGCGCCTGGTCTCATGTACGCTCTCCCAGCCAGCAGCAGCCGCCAAGAAGGATAGTGCTGCCCTGCTCCCCATCATGGGAAACCCCTGCAGGGGGTACCAGCCTGGTCTGAGATGCTGCTCTGATCCCCATCACTGCTTAGATTGAGGGGACAACCAGAGACCATTGCTCAGGGTCTCCTACCTGCCCACGCACAGGGAGGAAGCTTGTGACAAAATACAGCCCTGCACCAAGGGAGACAATTATAAAATGGCACATCATAGCGCTATAACAAGGCTTAGTTCTGAATGCAAATCCTTCATCCCTTTCCTTAATAATTCTAAAACTGCAGCTTTGAAAAGAGATAAAAAAAAAAAAAAATTAGAAATCAGAGATACAAAGGATATTTCCTCCCATCAGCAACGAACGATTTCCTCCATATGGATTTGAAAGAGCTTTCTGTGATTTACCTTGGAGGATCTCTTTTTTTCCATGAAACATTAGTTCACATTCAAACAGATATCTCATCAAGTCCTGTTCTCTATTACCCAGCTCTTGTATCTATCCCATTAGTCCCAATTATACCTTTGAGATGTCCCAAACGCCTTCTGCTACAGCACAGAAAGTAAGACTTTAAGATTTTTATCTAAAAATGAAAATGAGTAGCACACACAGGCTAGCTAGTACACATTCTTTCATTCTTCAGTCTCCCTACCCCCAAAATTAACAGAACCTTTTTTTCTAAGAGCATGTTGCAAGACAACACAGTGCTAGGACTTAACATAAAAAGATGGTATCACAAAAACATCTAACAAAGACAGAAAGGAGAAAATTTGATTAAGACCTAGGGAGCTTTTGGGGGCTAAGCCAATCTTTGATGTACTGGAGGGTACGGATCCCTCTCAGTGCATTTTGGGGCTAATTTTTTTTGCTAAGTCAGCCAGCAAAATTCAAGTTGCCACATGAAGCAGTAATATTTTATTTAGGAAGTTAGCCCATCTTGGGTTAACTTACTGCTACAGCCCAGAATGAACAGGAAGATTTTGCACAGAAGCTGGTTTTCATGCTTATGTCATGACGCCAAACACAGACACCAAAACACTTATAGATTATAATCTCTGTGACTTCTTCACTTTCTTCAGACACCACAAGATGCGATTGCTGATTTTTTTCCTACTTCTGCAGGGCAAAACTCTACAGGCCTTACAAGAAAACACCTGTTTTACTGACACACACTCTACATTGATCTTTATTTTCCATGCAGAAGCCAGTCTTTTTTTAAGACAGAAATTTCAGGCTCATTAACTGCAGTTAACATTAGCTTGTCAACAGTTCTCTATTGTCTAAGTACCTGTGGATATCTGTACCCTGGAATCTGAATCTCAAACTTTTTTGCTTATCTGGCTTTATGAATGCACATATTAGGCTATCGTACCACAGCCAGACCACTGTATCTGTAGATGGCTATTTTGCCTCTAACAAGGGGAAAAAAAATCACGTTCTATTGCTTAAGCAGTAAATACCGGTGCCTCAGAGACACTGCGCCAAGATACATAACAGAAGTTTCCTCACATTAAGGAGGGCATGGAGGTGATACAAAGGACATGAGCTACAACATAGGCAAAGAAATATAGTTGCAGACACAATTGGATCTGGGGATGGACAAGAACCTTCTGCTCAGGTTTGGTATTAGTGTTTCCAGGTCAACATTAAGATGCAAAAGCTCCAGAAGTACGATATTCATAAGATATTTTACTCTCAGTTTTCTTCTATTAAGAAGGTATAGTCTATTTAACACTATGTTGAAGGCCATTCTTATTGCTGTGACAAGCAATTCTAATGGTAAGAAAACTGAGGGAAGTTAACAAAGCTGTCAGCAGAATGGCTTATGCCAGTTTGGGGCATTTGTATAGTCAGTCAAAGCAGGGAAGTATTTCAGATGAAATCCTAGAATACCTACCCAGCTGAGCTCAACATTAATTTTAAGAGTCGTAACAGTCAAGGGATAATTGTATATAATCAGGCCATGCAAGTAAATGAGGAGGCAGCTTATTTACAGAGACTATTCTGTTGGCAAGAAAGAAAGCATTACCAAAATGAAACTAATCGAGAGCTCATTGCCAATATTACATATAATTCAACAGAATCCAAATTACACTGCTCTTTTATGTTTTCTTGAGCTGCCGCAAGATATGGAAAAGACTCTTCCATATCTGTGACATGGCCTTTATAGCCTCTTACTGTCCTTCACCACGGCTGCTGCTCTCCCATGTATTTAAAATCCACATTAGAAGCATTTATAAAACTCTTCCCCCTCCCCTTTTTTTCTTCATGAAACAGTCCAAGTCTCCTGATGTTGCGTAGGGCTGGTGTTGCACCCTAGAGGGGAAACCAGAAGCAAACCAGGGAATTGCCTAGCTCAAGAGGCAGGGACTTCATATCAGAATGTGGGTTAAAACTAAAGCAGCTTTGTTCTGTGCTCATACCACAACATTATAATTATCCCACTACAGCATTAATCTTGACAGCTAAAAATAACTTAACAAGGGTGTAAGTGAAATCAGTTGGAACTGCTCTTCCACCAGAAGGGACATTGTGCCTCATGTAATTCTTGTGGCTGGAAGATCCATAGCCTTGAGAGCATGACACCAGAAGAGCAACTCAAAGCCCTGCACACTGCAACAGTAAAGCTGCTGCCACAGATAAAACACTTCCACTCCAATGGTTATTGTCATACTGAAAAATCTCAACCACAGAAACCAAATCTTAACCTAAGTTTGCATTTATTTTTAACCAGGTACCTTGCTTCTGTGAGACGTGCTGAACAGACTAAAGCCATGGAAAAAAAAGACTCAGACGACTTCTGCTCTAAAAGCCCCTTCAAGCCCACACATGTTTAAGTAGGGCCAACTGCCTCCAAGAGAGGCCAGAGTCAGGGTAGAGGATACAGGATAGCAAACTCTTCCCAGCAGGCACCAGAAAGCAGCACTATTTCAATCTCAAAACCCTCTAACTACTTTCCCCAAGAGATCTGAGCATCTGACCCTTACCTAAGAATATCTTCTTCTGTGGGAAGGGCAAGAAAAAGAGGCAGCCAAGCTAGGGAGAAGAAAGAAAGGGAAGCTGCAGGCGAGGAGGTGAAGGGAACAGCAGCCACGCAGAACAGAGGAAAAGGCACAACCAACTAGTGCTTCACAAAAACAAAGCACTGAAATGACAAATGTGAAGTAAAATTGCTCCTCAGCACTGGCCCCGGGGCAGGCAGAGCAGGCATCATGTGTAGAGCTCAGAGCAAAAGCCATGCCATGTGAAAGGTGCAGGGTCACAGCCAGCAGCAGCTCCTGCCATGTACTATGGTGGATCCTGCCAGCCATCCAGCAGCCCAGAGATGGTAAGGACCCAGGGCTTTTACCAGGGAAGACTCAGGTATGGACCACCCGACATACAAGGCCAAGATCTCTCTTCCTATCACACAGGCTGCACTGTTCTCCACCATTCCTGGCACATCTCAGCTTCAGCTGGTGAGAGACTGTGGGAACAAGCAGCTGCCAGCTCACTCACACCATACCATGGTTACTGCTCTATTTTATCGTACCAGTTGGTTTTCCCTTTCTTACATCTTCCTAAAATTAGGAGCTTTCAGCTCTACTGCGTTCAACATGCAAGCCCTTCACAAAGTAGCTTTCTAGTATACAAGATGTGAGCAAGGTCTTCCTCCCCATTGGCTTTGGAGAAGCCCATGCACTAAACACCAGACCCGAATGGCTTCCCTGCTGCAAAAGCTGCTGGGAGCTACCAGGCTGGAAAGGACAGGATGGCATCTACAGCTCTCAAATAAGAGCAAGTTTCTTCTTTGACTCTGCCATCAGTGCAAGAAGCTGTTACATGTCATTCTGCTGGGCTTCAAGATACTGTAACTAAAGAGAGCAGCCTCAGCTTTCTGCTATCACATCAGGGTATCTCCTCCCTGCCTCCACCAGCCTCTCCGCACAGTCCCACTGGGATCTGGGGGAGTTTCAACTAAGAAAAGCCTCTAGAACCTGGCCCACCATTTCCACAAAGGGGAGTCCCGGCACTGCAGCAGATGGAGAAGGATGAAAGAAAGTTTTCAGGACTTCTGCAAGAATTCAGGACAACTGCTGAATACAACACAATTATACTGGTTCCACACCACACCAGAACCCGGATAATCACAGTTAAGTATTTTAGACGAGTACTGCTCATGTACACAGGGCTGCCTGGAATGTTTTTAGTAAAGCAAGAATACCATCACAATACTATATTGCATTACTATATTGCATAAAAGGGGGGGAGGGGGGAGGGGGAGGGAACACAACACCACCTCATACTGGGGGGGAACAAAACAAAACATTTTAAAAAAACAAAACAAACCAAACGAAAAGTACTGGCTTCAGCTACATTTGTTGGGAAGAACAAGGCAAGAGGCAACAGTCTGGTAGTTCCAGCAGCAGCATGGACGCGGGCATACCCAAGTTCAAATCCTTGTTCTGCTGGGTAATCAGAATCATCCTGGATAAAGAGCCGCTGTAAGTATGGCTGGAACTGAAACCTACTCTACCTCCCATCCCCTGCAAGCCCCCTCAATCTGGATGCCAAAAGGGGGCTTTCGAAAGCTGGATAATGTTACCTTCTGCGACTTGTACCTGCTACTAGGACTATCAGCAAGGGGAACAGGTAGCACCCCAAAAACACCACCTGCCTCAGGGTCTTTGATGAGTCTCTGCTGACCAGGAACAATGCAGACCTGGGAAAGGAATTTCCACAGGCCCCATGAAAAGGAAGGAAGGGAGGGAGGGAGAAGAATGCTTTCTTTAACTGGTTATTATTCTTCCACACAGGATACGAACTTAATAAACAAGAGCTTATCCTGCGGTCCTTGAACAGCAATCTTGCACACTTTCAGTTTAAAACTCTTTGATAGGGGAGAGGTAATGGCTGCAAAGCCGTCAGATGTGGGTTGTGTCCATTTGGATTACTTCTCCTCTAGTTGCTCCAGCTTGACCAATCTTGAAAGATTATAGTGATGTGCCATACATAAGAAGAAGCAGGATCGTTTCTTCAACCATAGTTTAACTATCAACAGTAATACAAGATGCTTGTTAAAATACAGCAAGCCAGTATCATGCTTCTATAGTTCTATAAAAGGTATATTCTGTGACTAACAGAACTAAGCTGATCACCCAAAACCAGGATATATAGCATGCACTGAGTGTGCACAGCTATTAATGTTGCAGATAATCAAAGTTACTTAATCTATTTTATCACATTGGATTCTGATCTGTTATACCATGGAACACCAACATCTTACCCACTATCTCCAGTAAAACTAATTGCAAGTTTCCACACACATATGTTGTGTATACAAATATGTACGTATCAAGGTGACACTCATTAAAAACAAACAAAAAAGACTATGTTGAATTGTAGCTGTCCTTAAGGCTAAGAGAGAATATTGCGTATTTGATAACTTATCCTTTTAAACCTGTTTCCCTTCACAGCGTTTAGTTTTGTTGTGGATTTGTTGGGGTTTCTTTCCAAGAAGCAATATTAAAGGTAACAGAGACTGCAGTGCCTCTAAGGAAGAAGAAGAAAAAAATCTTCTCAAACTTATGGGCAGATTTTCTAATAATGCACTGAGGAAATTAAGGCTGCCTTTCCCGTGAACAGGGCTTTAACCTGCAGAAAGACTTCTAAGAAGTATTTGTGTTCACCACTATTCAGGTTTCTGGAATAATGATATAGTAAACATTGCCTATTCCTCACCCATTACTTATGCAAACAGACAAATACCAAGTACAGTCATGCTGCAGCTGGCTTTCATTTCCATCATTGTAACAGTAATTCCCAGCTATTCTTTTTAAGGCACAAAGAAAAGCCAGAGACATACACATTAACTGTCTGGTATAAACCTTCCCATAATAAGAATAAATAATTTTAATAAGATAGAAAAGAATAAGATAGAAAAAAAAAAAGAATAAAAAATTCATGAATACCTCTCAAAGACAACGTCTCTTACATTTCCCAGGTACACACAATCATGTGAAGACTACATGCACTGAGCTGGAAGCCAGCACACACACACACACCCATCTATATTGCAGTTGCTCTTCACAGAAATTCCCTGTGTCTCAGCAAGCCCAGGAAGGTAGGTGAAAGCCAGTCCAACAACATGTACCAAAGTTATTCTGGCTTCTATTTTTTTTTACTAGTTGGGGTTAAAAAAATCCCAAACATCTCTCCATCCCACCTTTTGGGGTAAATTAAATAGAAAGGTGCCTAAGGAGAAACTTAAACCAGGTTCTGGGCAATTTACAGGGATTTGTAGTCAACACCAGCCCTTAAAAAAGCAGTGATTAATTGCTATGACAACCAGGGCATCACACCACCCGCACTTCAGCTGGGATACAGGGACTGCAGTGTGCCCTCTTACCCACACAAGCATCTCAAAAAGGTCATGGGCACCTCGAGGGGCTGCATTGTCTGGGCACAATTCATCCTTCATAATAGACCCTCTCCACTGGGAATAGGGGACTCTGCCCGTACTCCCCCTTCCTTTACAGGAAATCTTCCAACTGTAGTGCTGCTGTGGCTTTGGAGGCAGGCTGCATGTACGGGGAGAATGAGAAAAGGAGAAATGTTTGCCATGTAAAGAAAACACAATTAGGGGTACCATGTGTTTGAGGATCCAATTAGGAATTCATGTTAAGAACTCATGTGCCACATTTTCCTGCAATGCTACTGTATCTTCTTCACTCATACAGTAGGTCTTTCAGACAAAAGAGATGATCCATCACTTTCAGTACATCACCATCGCTGCACTTGTAAGAACAGCCAATGTGTTTATACTTTATCCACTCATGCAAGATAGTTCATTGCAAGCCACATGACAATCTGCTTGCCTGAAGTTGAGCCATATCCATTACAATCACACAAAAGGCAAAGAAATAGGTCCTTCCTCCCTCCTTCCTTGACAATGGAAGTGTGGAATATGTGTGACAATGTGAATGTGTCTATGCCACAGAAGCATGCTCAAACACAGAGATGAAATGAGACTGAGATATTCGTTGTGTTGCATCTCTCCAGTTCAAACAACAGGGATTCAAACACTGGCAGGAGTTACCTGCCAGGAAGAAGCAGAACCCGGCTTCCTGCTCACTCATTTTGGTATCAAACCAGGAACTGCTCTATATTGTCCTGTAACACTTTTGTTGTTTTTTGTTTTTTAATTTTAAAATCAGCATAGCCTGTACTTCTGGTAATAGAGACCTTCCCTGTCTGAACACAACCGCTTGACTAGCCTATGGATACCAACCTGGACTGTGTTTATTTACAAGTGTTAAAGCTTTAACTGAGAGCAGAATATGTGGCAATGGTTTAAGCTTCCCTAAAACAAGACCAGTCCCAGCAAAGAATCCGAGTTGGTGGTGGCCAGTAATCCAGAGGATAGTGGGGAACAGCAAACCAGAGAAATTTTTAGAGTTCAAGTTAAAAAAGGAAAGTATCATAGTTGTTCCATGGCCAAACTTGCCTTTAGTATTGTCACAAAAAAACTACTGGTGTTAACACCTAGACCTGTAAACAGTGAAGTATTCAGCTTGTACTGACAGAAACACAATCCTCTGGCCCAAGTTCACAAACCAAAACCTCTTAAAATTCCACCCTGGGGATCAGAAAGTGGTTGTCTACCACCACTCATTTAAATAACTTGCCAAAAAAACCAGTACAACCTCACAGTTGCTAAAAGCTGGATAAACTGCAATGTTCTATTTTATTTATTTTAATTTGTTGTTGTTGTTGTTAAGAGAAAGTCACAACCTAAAGAAGCTTTAGGCCCTGATCTGGAATTTCTATTATCACTTCCATCTTTTTTCAATAGGAACATAATGAAGAACTACACAATGCAAGACAGCCTCTGTCTGGATTTGTTAATCCTTTATTTCTCTCCAGGCACCGTACACAACCATACTGTTTCATGGTTTTTGTCTTCTGCAATACCTATTTTCCTCCTTACCTCTGTCTGTGCTTTTGGTGCTCTAAATACAATAGCTTTACCTGCAGCAGGAGAGGAGAGGGTGTTGTGAAGTGATACACTAGAGCTGGGCAGCACAAGGAAAGACTTTTTACAGGGCCTGCTGCAATAGGGTGAGAGGTAATGGTTTTAAACTAAAACAGGGGAGATTCAGGCTGGACCTGAAGAAGTGATATTTTACAATGAGTGTGGTAAAATACTTGAAAAAGTTGCCCAAAGAGTTGGCAGATGCGCCATCCCTGGAGACATTCAAGACCAGGCTGGATGTGCTTTTGGGCAACCTGCTCTAGTTCAAAATATCCCTGCTCACTGCAGGGGTGGTTGACTAGATGACCTTTGAAGAGCCCTTCTAACCCAAACTATTCTATGATTCTATGTTGTATTCTCTTGAGGAAGAATACAACAGCCTGCTAGGGTGATACAGGATTGATTTGGGAAGCAAGAGTAATAAACAAACACTCACAGAAAACTATCTTTGTATGTCAGTACAATCTCTCTACCCAGAAGAAGCCCCAGTGTTACCACTCCTGAGGTGCCCAAATTGGTGGAGGTTCTGCTTTTAAGAAATTCATTCAGTAACTGAAGCCATTGGATTCCAGATCAGAGCACCCCCTATAAGGCATGGCTTTTGGGAAAGCAAGCACCTGGCTGCTGGCTCTAGGTAAAGACAGAAGAGAAAAAGAAAGGCCAGGGAGCAGCAATACACCTCCAAGGTAACACTGGCCAAGTAAAAATCACATCAGCTATTCACAGTGCACATTATAGGAGAAAGCTGAAATACAATGCATACTGTCACAGAAAGCAAGACGAACCAGTTCAGTGGCCACTGATCAGCTGCTGGTTTTCTAATCAGCAGCAGCAGAAAAGTTACTGCACACCACACCAGACAGACAAAAGTGAGTCATAAAGCCCACAAGAGCACTGCCACACACTAGGTACAGTGATTTCAGACCTGATAAACATACACTTCTCTTTCAGTTACTGTGAAAAAATGGCATTAGGCATAAGCTTCTATTCCATCTTCTAACACAGAAACACATAGCATACATATATTAAGGTTTTGTAGAAATGCCCATCCCCACTGAACTCAGCCCAGCCTAAAAATAAATAAACAGAAGGTGCAACAAGGAAGACAAGTCCATTTAGGGCTGCATCACACCCCCACCATCACCTCCAACAGTACAGCACAGCAAGTACTTACAGACTTCAGACCTACAGCATGCATTTTTTTTTTCCACCAGCTCCATCCAGATCTATACAATCAAATACCAAACCACTTTCTCTTTCCCCTCTATACAACCACATCACTTACCCCTATTTGAGTGGGGAATTGGCTACAGCTGACTGTTTACCAACTGTTGGTACCCACCAGTTTCAGCTGGGGCCATCACTACTTTCCTCAGGAACATCAGCACTAAAGCTTATAACAAGGGAGATGGTAGGACAGCAGGAAGCTAAAGACCCTAGCAACAAGCTGAGGCATGGTATTACAGTACAGATGAGACAAAAAAAAAAAAAAAAACATAGAAAGAGATACTTTTCCTTTCTTCTTTTCAGTTTATTTCTAATCCCTATTTTCTCCATCTCCTTTGTCCCTGTTGCTCCCTGTTCCCTGCCCACAGGGTCCTTCCTTGCCCCAGTTCAGGCACTAGTCTAATCAAAAGCTAGCTAAAGACCCAGCAACAACAACCACCTTTTTCAGCCAGGTTAATTCTCTGCAGTTTTACTGAGTCAACTGTGAGATGTGACAGGAACCAGACCTGGCTTAGCAAAAGCAGAAGGAGCAATTTGGCCAGGAGCAGCAAAGAGACAGAAGTGAGACCTTTTGGCAGTTTGTGAAACTGTGACTTAAGAGCAAACATATTGCTCAGGTTTATCTTACCCAGCTCTGTGAAATGGCTGAGAAGGTGAATCTTTGCACCTGGTAACTCACTACCCTCTCATAATAACTTCTAGTTACTAAATCAGGTGTGGCTGATTAGGAAATGGTTTCCTATGCGCACTTGTTCTTTCCTTAACAGTCCCCTATTAAACCAAATCAGTATGTGTGTGAACCCAGGACAATATGTGCATTGTTCACATAGTGCCATATATTCATAAGTGTCCCAAATAATAGCATCAAGATGCAAATCTCAGAAATCATTACAGGCTCATCTCTGGCACGTCTTTAGTTCCTTCCCCCTTGTTGGCAGTTTCACAAGCAACATGGTGAGCTCCAGCCAGCATCACATCTTCACCACCTCTTATGCTGCCATACACACATCTTCAGTGAAAATGGCACAGAATGCTTCAGGAGGCAGGAAGGGAGGTCAGCTCACTAGCACATCTCCTAACCCCTGTGATGGCAGCATCTTCTGTGTTTGGGTAACATGGTTTGTAGCATCATCTCCAGTGTCAGCAAAGATTCAGCAGCCTCAGCCCTGCTTTCTCTCCATGCTTGTTCTCACCCCTGTACCACCTTATTTCCATGCTAGTCCATGTTTTTGTCGTCACATAATAAACTCCACTGGAGAGAAGATGCACCTGAAAATGCAAACCAGCAGCAACAGAAACCTTTTTCCATTTTTCTTCCCTTCCGCATCAAGCCACCAACCTGGTTCTCCATGCCACCACCACACAAACATCTCCACCAGCACAACAAAGGGGAATGAGGCTGGAGACAGGGACAAGAGTAAGAATGAGCAACTGGGAGTGGAACAAACTGCTCTTCTATCACCTGCAAGGGCTCTCTACTGCAGTCCCAGCCTCATCCAACACCAGCTTCAGTGCTAGACCACTGCAGGTATGCTCAGGAAACTTCCCCTTGTATTCTGACAGGAGGCACCTCAGGGAAGTTAGATGCCTTTGAAAAGATCCCCTTGTCTCCCAAAGCCTGCATGTACTGCATGCATCAGTCATTTTGTTTCTTGGCAAATGGCTGCCCATAAAGTTTCAGAGAAGCACTACAGTAACTGCAGAGCAGATGCTTCTGAGCACTATGCTGTATTTTATAGCACTGTATAGCATTTTATAAGCATTAACTAATCAACAACTCTTCCAGGTAGTTAAGTTTAACTATCCCCACTTTACAGGTACTGAACCAGATCCTGGGAGGTTGAGAGATTTGCCCAAGGCTGAAAAACCAATTGGTGTCCAATCCTGGACCGTAAATCCGGATCTATTACTGTGTGTAACTTCTTCCCAAGTCTTTCGAAACACAATACTTCCCTTTATCTGCTGCTGTAACACAAGCTCCTTCGGAAAACAAAACAGGCAAAAGCCCACCCCTCCCTGCCCTTCACTGCCATGGACTGGTAGAGCTGCTTTTTGTCCACCAGGTCTCCTGTAACTTTCAGCCAAGCACAGTCACAACACCACAAACTATAATGCTCTGGCTTTGGTCCCAAATCCCACAACTGAATCAGACAGGCAGTATTCACAGGGCATCTCCCCATCTTTCTAATTCCAGTGCCTGCTTCTGATGGTTTTGGGGTGAGATTTTTCCTCTCAGTTTCCCTCTATCACCTGACTGGTCCTTTTGTGCATGCTATTTTTATTAGGCTTGAGCTTTAAAGGCCCAGCAATTGCAGTGGTGCTCAAGCAGCAGCTACAGTAGCAAGAGTTAAGTACAGACCAAAAAGTGGTAAGATGAGCAGTATACTGGGTGTATAGAGCAACTTTTACTGGAAAACAAGAAAGAAAGGCTGGCTGGAGGAGTTAGTTTTAAGGAGCTGCACCTTGCAGACCACTGGATGAAACATCATCTCTGTGCACTTGCAGCTGCTGGAGATTTCTCACCAAAATGTTTAGTGAGCTGCTCCGGAGGAGGCTGGGCTGAGGTCTCTGCAATTCTCTTCCTGAGAGTTACAGAACATTTCTGGTCCATCCAAAGGGAGGAAGGATGGTATCTCCAAGCACTGCTAGTGCCGTGATGGGAACAGAAATGCCTGTGCTTGGACCACATGAAGGCTGATCTCTCCCTACCATCAGTGCTGTCTACATCTCTTGAAATGGCAGCATGGGCAAAAGTGACCAAACCACTTTCTTCCTCCCTAGTTGCTGTAGCCTCCACTTTCCTCACTTTCCATCAAAATTTCAATAGCTTCTGCCTGATGCTTATGCTCTGGAAGCAAGCGAATAAGCCGCACATCAGCTATCCATTCTGGCTGGTCTTTGCTACCACTTCTAAAACACCACTGCTTCCAAAGGACAATGCACACATGGCCACTGCTCAAAGAAAAACATGCAAATACACTACATTTGGCAGGCAACTTAGTTGTAAATAATATTTTTACCTTTGTTTCCTCTTGCTTTGGGCCTCCCATGCAGAACAGCAGCCAAAACACATCTCAAGATTAGGTCTGGTCTCAGAGCCCAGATCTCGCAAACACCTGAGTTGCTGACTAGCCCCAGTGACTAGAGTATGGTCAAGACTCATTTGATGTTTAATGCATGGCATTTAGCTCAAACAGAGCCCACACACATCAAAAAGAATCATTAGAGAACAAAGAAGAAAGACACAATTGTTGGAGTGTATGCTTCAAAATAAATTGCAGCTAAATACTCTGTAAAGTGTAACAGTATTCTGGATGTTAGTAAGAGGATTCATAAATGAGAAAATAAATTGCTATTGATTTGCAGGCTCATGTCTCAATACATCTATACATTCTAAAAGTGTAGGAATAAATCTAATAAATTAATCTATCTGAATAATGGTAAGTTCCATTAACATAGTAATACCTACCGAATCAATATGTATGAACAATTTCAGACATGAAATTTAGCAGAAATTCTTCTATGAGTTAGAATGTGCTGGAATTTATTTATTTATAACAGGATGTTAAATTTAGGTAACTTGTAGTTCATTCTAAAAGATCTTGCATGCTTACACACACAAACACAGAGTCCTTTTTTCAAGTGAATTATTAGGGAATTACTTGGTGTCTGAAACTTAAGTAATCTCTTTAGAGCAGGAGAAACTTTGAATCCCAGAGATTTTACTTGGTTAATATAGCTGCAATGTAACCGTTCCACAGACAGGTATGACAACAGCCACACCACCTTGCCCTGCGCTTCTAGATTAAGTCCTCAGATGTCCTGGATTCTATTGAATCTCTTCAAAGATGCCATATCCACCACCACCACAAACTGGACCAAAAAACCAGTATACTGTCAAAAACCTGCCGGTGAGTGCTAAACCAAAGCAAAGCACCTTTGGTAGAAGAACATGATGGGAAGGCAACAGAGCAAGGTCTCCAGGGCTACGCACAGGTGTTGCCTGCTCTGGACAAGCCGGACCACACTTCTGCAAATGGTGATCTCTAAATTCCAGAAAAACAGTAGTTTCTTCTACAAAGCACCCCCCTCAGCACAGCAGGCACCCAACAGAGGGGTCAGGTATCCAAATCTGGCTAGAAGCTACCTGTGCACATCAGGTAGGTCATGCAGGAAAGGAGGCACTTGAGTTTGATTATTACATATTGGGTGCTGGCTCTTTCCTCGCCACGTTAGATGAAGCTTGGAGACTGATGGTACTTAAGTCACATACCCAGCCTGATGAAAATTATCTCTACAATATTGAAGTTTTATTTCCTTCAAGTACCAAATCCCATACCCATGAAAATATTTTCCAGCTCCCTGCTCAGCTCTTCACAACCTACTCGCTATTTGCTGCCCTTCCTCACTTTCAGTCTATACAGAACAGTCTCTACAGACCTCAATATACTGGCAACAGGGAGTTAAAAAAAAAAAAATAAAATAATAATCAAAAGTATTTCATGTCTGTAGCAGCAGCAGAGAGAGAAAAGGAAAAGAGCAACAGGAAAGAAACACTTGCTCAGTTTCATTACGGCACTCAGCTTCTAGTAAGAACAGATTTCAGAAGGTAAACAGCCTAAATCAGACTACAGAAGCTACTGAAAAAAACAGTGGCTCCACAAAATATCTGGACTTAGAATAGCCACAAGGTAATTAATTTAATTTTATTAAGTATTTTCCAACATTTGTCTGATCATCATGGGGGGGAAGCAAAGATCCACACAGAAGAATACTGCACCCTGGTAAAAGAGAAAAAGAAAGCATAGGGTATACCTTATGCCTTATCCACCTTGAATTATTAGACCCTTCCGGTCAGGCCTCCTCTTCAAGAGGCAGACATCTAACTCCTCTCTTCAATAAAAGGCAGAGATAAGTTCTATGGTTTCTAAATTGTAGCCATCACTCTCATGCAGCCCACAACCCCCAAACTTCCCCTTTCACTGAAAGCATCTGAGCTAGCAGCCCCAGGGCTACGTTAAGGACCTGGATTTTAGTTATTAGGCTGGAGACATCCATGAGAGGAGCTGTGGAGCTCTCTTCCTCTTCAATGAGGTTGATGAAGTAGCAGAGCAGGAACAAATGCTGATATCTCCCTCCAACACTGCCGATGCCTTCCTCTCCATTTCACCAAATGGCGGGAACCATTTATCATAGAATGGTTTGGGTTGGAAGGGACATCAAAGACCATCTAGTTCCAACCCCCTGCCACGGGCAAGGACACTTCGCCCCAGACCAGGTTGTTCAAAGCCCCATCCAACCTGGCCCTAAACACTGCCAGGGATGCATCAGCCACAGCTTCTCTGGGCAACCTGTGCCAGGGCCTCACCACCCTCATAGTGAAAAATTTAATCCCCACTTAACCGATTTCCACATCAGGTCACATCAAAACATTTGCCAAATGAGAAAAGTAATGAGAATTAATGTGGCACAGAACACAGCACCATTTTAAAATCAATGCAGCCCAATAACACGACAGTGAAGCAGGCTTCTGAACACACGTGCAACAGTTTCTTGGACAAATGAACACCAGAGAGGGCTAACTAATGGCCATCACTATCAACGTTTCAAATTTTGGTTTCATTTTGTCATCACTTAACACTGGCTCACAGGTTGCTATTAACACTAGGGCTTGGGAAGTAGTAATTATGGTTGTGCTACTGAACAGAAATTACCTCATTTATCTGTATTAGAGATGCAGCAATCTGTTTCAAGCATAGCATGCTCTTGTAAATGAACACCTTGAAGCCTGAAATGCTTTGGGGGATGAGCTCAGCAAAAAAAGCATCTTCTTGTCCCAAACTTTCAATGTTCAAAATTTTGCATTAGGACAAAACCACAACCTTTTAAGGTTCTTCACCTCAAGAGGACATCACAGTCCATGTGTTTGCAGCAGCCCTTGGGGATGCAAAGCAGAGCACAGTTAAACCTGGTCTCCTACAGGAGTATTCCCATCACTGAATTACCAGGAAGTCTTACTTGCTTTCCATTCAAAAAAATCCACTCTGGACATAAGAAACTTTGCTGAACATGCAGTCTTGAGAAACTCAAACCTTCTTGCCAAGGTTTTGATTCACATCCATGTTCTGACAGGGATAAAAGTTACAACAAACAAGGAGATTCACTATCGGCCTCTAAGTTCCTACAGACTGCCTCAGGTCCGACCTGTCTGAAGGTGAAGCATGGTTTCCCACATCACCATGGGAAAATGCAGTGTAAGGAAGCAACTGCCCACCACACCAAGGGAAAATGACTGTATCAGCTAGCTTAAGAAGTGTCACAATTTCTTATGGTGGCACCTACATGGTGTCATTTGTGGACAGACATTTCTTGTGAGACCAAGGGTCATCCACCCTGTTTACGAAATTATCTGGCTTGTGCCATGTGCCATGTACCATGGCACATCCCAAAAAGCAGGCATGCTCTCTGCAGAGGTACGGCATGGTATTGCCACATGGGTGCTCTCAGTGAGCACTGCCAGGATGCAGAGATTCTCCCTCCTCAATCTCTTGCTCTTTAGCTCCAGCCACACTGAGGAGAATGTGATGCATGGGGGTCAAACCTGCTAACTCAATCATTTGGTGCCTCTAGGACAAAATGACAGAGAGTGAATATTTATTGAAGAATGCTTTCTTAAATTACAAGAGAAACCAAGTCAGAGAAAGCTGAAAGACAAGCTTCAAAACTGGTGTGTTTTCAGCAAAAATCCCAGAGGGATGGATGACAGACATAAATAAGCAGAGACAGGTAGGTTAGGCGGTTCACAGCATGAATTTCACAGCCACCAATACTTACACGCTTTACAGTCATAGCAATTTACAAGTCCCCATACTGCTATTCTTGCAACAGGTGATTTCACCTGAGTTTAAGCTCAGCTCACAAGCCTTTGAGCATGAGTGTTCTCTTGTTGGGTTTGGGAGGTGATTTTTTGTAGGTTTTTTTAAAGTTAAGCTTCTTCAGCAAGTTCTTTTTCCTAAGCTTTCCTGGTAATTAGCCCTAATCAGTATTCAAGTGCTGATCTGTAAGGCTATCTGCTGACTTAAAGGAAGGGAACACCTCACTAATAGCCCCAGTGTTTGCCTCTGTCTGCAGAAACAACCCCGATAAGGACAGAGACTCCAGCCATCTCTAAAGAGACAGAGTCACAAAGAGCTCTTCTGATCAGTGCTGGCATCTGGCCTTCCCCTCATTAGCACATTAAAGCTGCTCTGTCCATTCCATAAGAGCCACTCTGTCCATTCCTCCAGCATTCTCTATGGAGCCATTTACAGTGCTGCTCCTTTGAAACCCCCCTAGTTCAAGAGGCAGTAACCCCTTCCCAAAGCCCACGGCACAGACAGCGTCAAAAATCTCACTTACAGACAGGCACCCAATAAGTACCAGCCTTCTGAATGTCATAGGTAGACAGAAGGCACCCACATATTTCGTCTTGCCACACTGACCCTCCTAGGAAAAGTCTTTTCCCAGTCCCAATCAGTATGTCGGCTGTCGGGTTTAGACTGCAGTGCATTTACAGTATCACTATTTCAGACTAGGACAAGCAAGGCTGCTACCTCCTAAGATGCAAATTCTCAGGAGCAAAAGCAAGGCGAGGGGGACCATTTTTCATCAGTTGAGTTCTAAATCCTCTGCTAGGATGCTTTCCTACAGGCAGATATGACCTTCCCACTTCCCCGGCCAAAAAAGAATGGTACTAACAGGCACAAGAAAGACAACCTAGTTGCTTGATCTATGCTATGAACTCATTTTCTTTGACTTATTTCATAATGTTATGAACATTTTTACCTAAAAGGAGAGCTACAGCTATCTGAATTGGGCTCATACTCATTCTTCTACAGTCACTGTTATTCTGGGTGGGCTTTGAGAAGCTATTTATACTTTTTGAGAATAAAAATCCCAAAGGAAGCCAATTCTTTTGTTTTGAAGAAGAAAGAAGAAGAAAGCAAAGCAACTGAAGGTTATGAATACTCACTCTTTTTTTTGATTCCAAAAATGGTATGTTTGATCCTTGACTTGCTTTTCATTAAGGAAAAATGCCATAAATTCTTTGGGTTGTTTGCCTCTCTGATCAGTCAACTGAAAGATGTTATTGCTTTGGGGCAATGAAATACATTACCTCAATTTCATTATTATTCAGTTTCAGGTTCTTTTTATGTATATAAACTCCCTCTGTCTGATTTTCTGTGTGGATACGTTATTAGAAAAAAAATCATAGGGTTATAGCTTTTGATACTGGCACTGTCATTCAAACAGCTCTCATTTCTGAAGAGTTAGTAGCCTTGACACACAATTCAAGTTCAAAGTTAGTCAGCTAGTGGGACAAATTCTTCCTCAACTCCATTATCAGGGACAAATTTGGCCTGTAGCATATTAAAAAGGCAGAAGTTTTACCCAGACTGTACCCAAACCACAGGCTTTCTGACAAGAAGAATCCAAACTGGTTTTCTCCATATAATTTTGCTCAGTAAATCCCTACCTAGCTTAATGAATTATAATTATTAGCAACATTATTTTTTCTTCCTTTTCCTAAGAAAGGAAGTGGCAATTAAAGCACACACTGGCATAATGCACAAGGCTGAAATTTATTGGATAAAGTGAGCAAAGAAGTAGAGAAAGACTCACACTGCTCGAGAGACAGCTTTCACGATTCACTAGAGCAGACACCTACAAATCTATTTAAAAGATGGCATGGGACTGAGTGCTTCAAATTACTGTTGCTCCATTTTCTGATATGAACTTGAATACGCCTCTAATATTCTGATATGATTTTTAGCAAACTTCTGAAAAATAAAAAGCACATGAAGATACCCTTGAAACAACAAGATACGGCACAGCTAGATCCTTGAGAAAGTACTGTAAGATAGAAATGGGTAAACCCAGAAAACAGTATGTGCCATCCAGCTTTCTCATCAGGGAAAGCAATACAATAGCAGAGCCTCAGATACTACTTTGGAGACCTGAGTTCATTGATGAGGCTATGGTATTTTTTGTTTACCAGAATATTCACATTTACTTAGGTGAAATAACTTTGTTATACTATCCAAAGATATTAACTTATTTCCTTGGGAAAACTTCATTTCTCCTCCTTGTCCTGATGCCTAGGGCTAAAGAGATGATGCCCAGGTCCATAATCATCTGTTGGCTCTTATTTAGATAAATAATTATTAAGAATTCCCCACAGAGATCACCTGCAACCTGTTCCCCCTGTGTTTCAGCAATGTTTATTCTCCGCCCAGCTCCTCTGCAGAGGTGATGACCAGTCTTCCCAACATGAGATCCATGCTTCAAAAGTCTTCAGGGGTCACTGGCAACATTTGGCAGGTGATTCTGTGCTCAGGTGATTCAGGTGCTAGCTGAGCCTTCAGGTCAGCTAGGGAGAGAAGGGAAGGGACACAAGAGACCCCTTCTGTGCTGGGAGACAGACACACAGAGCAAGTGCTGACCCACCAACGGGCACCTCCAAAACAGGCAGCTGCTGGGGTGAAGGCACAGAGAACCGCAGAACTCCAAAGCACATGATTTTCTCCTTTTCTTCTTGCTTCCTGCTATAGGTGGGAGGCAATGTGGAACAGGTGAGTCACTGCTCATCAAGTGGTCCTCTGCAAGCAGACAGAGTTGGTGGAGTCCAATTCTGGCTTTGCAGAGGCTGTGTGGAAGCAAGCAAGCAATCAAACAGCCAACACTGTTCTTTCTCTCCCTTGCAGTGTAGCAGGGCAGGGTCAGCCAGGGACACCCACTCAGCAAACACCACAAGGAAGGTACCAGGCAACACCCTGCAGTTGGGATTCATGGACCATGGGTGTGAATCACAGGTCCAGGAGCATATTCACAGTATGTAATCTACGTTTCCTCTTAACGCAACAGCAATTCCAAGCCATCCTTACCAGACCTCAAGGATAACAGGAAGCTTGTTCCTGTTGCAGCAGGTCCTCTTCAGGGCCACTGGCAGCTCAGGATTTATATCCAAACTGTTCCCAGTAAATCCCACAATTTCATCAAGCATCTCCAGTCCTCTCTGATTCTGACCCTTCAGTTTTGTGGTTTACTTTCATTTTTTTTCATGGCCAACTTTTTTCACAGAGCTCAGTGTTTGCTGCGATCACTGAAATAGACTGTTACAGTCCACCAGCTCTGCTTTCAGTACGTTCTCTTCTCAAATACTCTGGGGAAGGGGGTGTTCCAGTGTTTCTCTGTTACCTCAGGATCTATTGAGTGGACAGGGAGGAGAGGTTGGGAGGTGAAGTTAAGATATGTTTTCATAGCTTGCAAAGCAACTTTTAAGAGGACCCTCTGAAGGCAATTCAGGAATCACTAAGTGCCTGAATGATCAATCTCTTATATATAAAGTGAGAGAGAAATGACACTCAGTTTCTCCCAATGTCTGTGCCCATTCTCCTGCTGTCTTGTTTCCTCCCTGACCTGTCGCTGGGGAAAGGCTTTTTAGCAAAGCCCATTGTGATAGGGTAAGGGGTAACAGTTCTAAACTAAACGAGGGTAGGTTTAGACTAGATGTATGTAAGTAATAAATTTTTCACAATGAGGGTGGTGAAACACTGGCACAGGCTGCCCAGAGAGGCAGTGGGTGCCCCATCCCTGGAAACATTCAAGGTCAGGTTGGATGTGGCTCTGAGCAACCTAATCTAGTTGAAGATGTCCCTGCCCATTGCAGGGGTGCTGGACTAAATGACCTTTAAAGGTTCCTTGCAACACAAACCATTCTATGATTCCACCAGCTACAAGCAGGCTTCTGTTGTCAAGCTTTTCGTTTTGTTCATCTTCCTGAAAAGCCCCCATTTTGTCTAGCAGAAAACAGAAGTACATGAGCTCAACCCAATCAGGGATCTTTCACAAATGGGTCTCAAGCAAATAGCGCACAAAATGGCAGAGATAGCACAGAGAAAGTGCTACCCTGTTCCAGTAGAAAAGCATTAACTGAAGAAGCCAATGCTTCATTTGCTCTGGGCTCCTGCTTCTTTAAGGATATACCATATATATTTCTTACTTTTCCTTACCCATTTGCTTACTATTGTTCCCACAGAAGATGAAAACATAAACATTGCGTGAGCATCCATTTCACTGTGCCACTTCACTGTATTGCATGAAAGCCATGACCTTACATGGGCTGTGTCATTACCTCCCATGTAAAGACAAAGGAAACCTAACTCAGGAAGTATTTCCCCTGATACAGACCTCTGGATGTGCTGAGGATTCTCTCACACACAGACAAGGCTGGTTTAAAACACCACAGTAACAAGTCTTCTCCCTCTCCACAAATCACATAAATTTGGAAAAAAATGACTTTCATTTTATGCCTGAAGAGGAGAAAAGAACATGTTCATGAACATGGTCAAGAGGGCTGGAGCATCTCTCCTATGAAGACAGGCTGAGAGACTTGGGCTTGTTCAGCCTGGAGAAGGATCCAGGAAAACCTTACAGCAGCCTTCTAGTACCTGAAGGGGGCCTGTAAGAAATCTGGAGAGGGATTTTTCATAAGAGTAAGTAGTGGTAGGAGAAGAAGCAATGGTTTTAAACTGATGGAGGGTAGATTTAGATTAGATATTAGGAAGAAATCCTTTACTGTCAGGTTGGTGAGGCACTGGCACAGGTTGCCCAGAAAAGCTGTGGCTGCCCATCCTTGGCAGTGTTCAAGGCCAGGTTGGATGGGGCTTTGAACAACCTAGTCTAGTGTGAGGCATCCCCACCTATGGCAGAGGGGTTGGAATTCAATGATCTTTAAGGTCCCTTCCAACTCAATCCAAACCATTCTATGATTCTGTGAAAAAGTGACAGGGCTCCTGTTCATTAGAGTGCTCTTCTGGGCAATGGGAGATCTCATTTCTAGATTCAAGTTTGTGAATCAGACAAAGATTTGAACTTCGGTCACTGGAGCCAATTTCTATCCTTTCTGCCTTAAAAAAAATATATATATATATATATATATATATAAAATCTGTATATTCTCATTTCAATCATTTATCTAAAATAATAAATACTTACTTGACTCTTTTCTATGGCTGCAAACCATATATATGCATAAGCACGGTAAATGCTTGACCTATATGAATTAATCCAACATCTTCTAGCCAAGAAGATCATGGTCAGTTTGATGGCTCCCTAGAGGTCACTATAACCACCCTTGAACAGGAGTACATATTGCTTCTGTATCTGATCCCCTCACCATATCTTAATTCCTCTCTTGCTGCCCCTGAGAAAACTTCTTTCCTCTACTGTCTCTTTTCAGGATGGACGCACACCTCAGGATGACCAAGCAGAAGGAGGGCAGGATTTTGCAAGCACACAACACCCAAGATGACACAGACAGTTGGGTTGAAGAATTGAGTGAATTTGACTATGCTGAGAGTTATTAACACGCATGTATAAGGAAATGTATAATTGAGCTGAAGCAGCTCTTACTTGTTTCAACTTCTTTTCAATCCTTCTCATGCTTGAATAACAAAGGATAAATATTTCCTCCCTTACTGATGTGTTTGAGGATCCTCCTACAATGGTTGCAGTTAATTAGCTGCATCTAACAGCAATGATCTGTGAGCAATCGAATACCTTCAGGTATCTGTAACAAAGACAGTAACAATCATAATTTCTTAACGTTTAAAAGCTTGAAAGAGTAAAAGACCTTCACCTTCAAAACTAGTATATCCAGACAGAACAGCCGGTTTTCATAGTAGCTTATTCATATTACATGTGTCTGAAACTAAATTGGTGACAAAGAGGCCGACACTGATAGGAAACATCACACTGCTTCCCATAACCCTGCAACCGCTCTATTCAGCACATAAAAGTCACTGGGCAGAAAGGGATCGCTTCAGTCGGCTACTCAGGCAGGAGCGCCTTTTGGAGAAGTGCAACCGGTTAGGCTCTGCATAGACAGTTTTATCGGAAAAACCTCAGCCCTAACCAAATGCAGTGCAGAAGAAACAACTGGCAAAAAGCGTAAGGGATTTGAGTAATATGGTTCCAGTGTTTTCTTGTGCGTTCGGTGAAATTATTTACCCCTAGCATCCTGCGCTTCCCTAGCTTTGCGCTGACAATCCCGAGCCGCACGCACAGGCGAGGGGACAAGCCAGCGTCCCGCCGGCAGCCCGCTCCCGCAGCCACAGCATGCTGCCCGCGACACCTGATCGGGTCCGGGCAAAATCCCGCTGCTGGCGGACCCCGCCGGGACGAGGGGCCGCCCCTTCCCCACCGCCCTCCGGCCGCCGCCGCCGTTCCAACTCTCCGCCACCGGCCGGGCTGCGTACCCGGTACGTGGGGTCCTTCCTCCGCGCAGCCCCTCGGGCCAGGGAAGCCGAGACAGGCTGGAGGCGCGGGGGCCCCGCGGCGGGGATGTGCCTGCGGGCAGGGCAGGTGCGACCAGTACCGGCCTCGGCGGGGAGGGAACGGGCCGGAGCCGCCCCTCACCTCGCCGCCTCGGAGGCAGCAATGGGCCGCGAGAGGCTCCGCGCCACCGCCCCCTGCCCGCGGCTCCTGTGGGGAAAGGCGCTGCCCGCCCGGCCGAGCCGAGCGAGCCGCTCCGCCGGAGCCTTCGTGCCCACCCCGCCGAGGGGCCGGGCCGGGCTCACCCGACGGCCGCCCCCGCGACCTGCGCGCCCCGAGGGGAGCAGCGGCGGGGAGGAGAGCAGCGCAGAGCCGCCGGAGCACCCCCCGGCCTCACCTGTTCAACACTTTCCTGATCCTCTGGCGCACGCTGGAGGAGGGCGCGGAGATGCTGCTCCTGCCGCCGCCGCTGCCGCCCTCCGCCGGCAGGTTCTCGATGGTGGCCACGACATGGCTGGGCTGCGGCGGGTGGTGCGGCGACGGCGGCGGCGGCGGCTGCGGCGGCGGGGGGTGGCGGTGGTGGCGGTGGCGCTCGGGGGAGAGCATCGCTGCGGGGCTGCGCCTCAGCGGAGCGCGGGGCGCATCCCGGTGGGAGGGCGGCGGGCGCTGCTGCCGCCGGCGCTGGCTCCCTCGGCTTCCGGGCAGCGCCAGACCCTCGCCCGCTCCTCCCTCACTGGGCTGCCATGCAGCGAGGGGCGGGCTGCCGCCGCCGCCTCCAGCGAGTGCCGCTCACGGTCGACGAAGTGGCAGCAGTTTGGCGACCCTCCTCCTCCCCCCACCCCCCGCGCCCAGCCAGCCGGTGCCTCCCCCCGGCGGAGCCGCCGCCGCTGCGCCGCCCCGATCTCCTTTGTTCCCGGCTCGCCTCCGCCCCGCACACCCCCAGCGCACGGCTCCCGGCCCGGCCCGGCCCGGCCCGGCCCGTCACGGAGGCGGTGGAGCCCCCTCGGAGCCGTGTGTAGCCGCGGCCACCCCTGCACGCCGCGGCTCCGCCGGACGAGCTCGGCAGAGGCCGCCAGGGGGCGCCGGCGGAGGCGGCAGCTCCTCCGCCCCCCAACGCAGGGCACCCCGCGGGGCGGTGGCGGTCGGGCGGGATTCGGGGAATCCCCGGTGGAGCTGTATTCGGGATGGGGGGATTCGGGATGGGGGGTACCTCCCCGCAGACTGGTGCCGCTGTCCCATTCCCTCCCTCTGGGGCGGCAAAGGGAAGGCAGGATAGCGCTGCTTACCCCCAAACTTTCCCTCATTAAATAGCTGTTGTTTTTTCTCTGCGGTGTTTAGCAGACTTTTCGGGTGGGTTTTTTTGGTAGTCCGCTGACTGTTGCCTACAGCCAGGCAACAGGGAACATCCTCCTCGGCTGGCCGGGAAGGTGCGAGCACCTAGGAACTGCCACCCATCTGCCCTCTGAAACGTGGCGTGGCCTGCAGTGGGTCTAGTGAATTGGAAAAAGCCAATAAAAGATGCTCCCAGACACCACCCGTGTTCTTGCCTGCCAGGGAGGCCCGTAAGGGACCGCAGGACGCACAGCTGCTGGCACTAAGTTCAGAGCTCCGTGCGTTTTCCTCAGGGATGGGGCGCCTCAAGTTCATGCTGGGGCGAGGCTTGTGGCAGAGTGTTGTGTGAGTCTCTTTCAAATACGGGACTGTCTCTCAGAAGATGTGGTTTGAATGTGGGTTTAAATTTCGCATTCTAAAGAGTAAGATATTTCACTTTAAAAATTGAATTGGGCTCAGAGGAGGTGAAACGTGTCCGTATCTTTTACATCGACTGTGTCTCTGAAACCTATTACATGGTAATTTTGCAAAGTCCTTTAAGTGAAATAAATTTAAAATTTCACCTTTTCCATTCCATTGTTCCCCCTACGCTTGTGTTTGTCAAAGATTCTTTCCCTACATTACTGTTTGCATGAACCTCATACAGAGCCATGAAGGTGAGA